>JASDQU010100882.1:492927-505904 GCA_032191745.1 Picea mariana
CTCTGTTAGATAGAGTTTATTGTTTCTGCATTATTATTTCCATGAAAAAGTATTGATACTGAATCTCTGTTGAGAATAAGGGTCATGTTCTCTGATTGCAAGATAGTTGTTCTTTCCCATTGCAATGATGCTTTAAAATGTAATCCAGGATTCTTAATTTAGCTGTGAAGAATTGAAATTAGGGAGATTTCTTTCCTGTGATCTAATTCAGAACTTCAGTTCACTTCAACAATCATAGATAGAATGATTTCTTTACTACAACACTAAATGCTTTTGGAATTGAGCATATACAGTGCGTGGCTATCTTTGAAACAAAAGACTTCCCTGGGTTGATAATTTATGTTTCACTTGGTTGTTTGAGTTTAATTAAGCAATTATAGTGACCAACAACTCTCAGGTATGGTCCCTACCAATGATAGTACTTTGTTAATTGACAGTGGTGCCTCTAGGCACATGACTAGTTTTAAAGATCACCTTACAAATTTTGTTGAGAAAGAGACACATCTACATATTTTACTTGGAGACGATGCCATATATAATGTGAAAGGGGTTGGAAATTCTACCTTCCAACTATATTCTGATATGCAACTTCAACTAAGTGAAGTACTATATGTACCTAGGATGAAGAGGAACCTTGTCTCCATTTCCACCTTGGAAGACAAAGGCTACAAAGTTACCTTTTCAGAAGGAAGATTTATCGCATGGCACAAAGAATCACATATAAATTATGCTAAATTAATTGGTGTTTGAAAAAGAAACTTGTATAGATTAACCATCAGACTAGTCCAAGCCATGTTACATGACACTATTAGCTTGAGTGAGATATGGCATAGGAGACTTGCTCACATTCATTATAGATCTCTCCTAGCTCTAGGGAAAAATGGTAATAGGCCTTCCAGAGATACAAATTCATCATAAAGGTGTTTGAAAAGGTTCTTCTCTGGGAAAGAATGTTAAAGGGTCCTTCTTGAGCAATGATAATAGATCCAAGGAAATCTTGGACTTGATACATTCATATGTGTGTGGGCCTGTTATCACATGAAGTTGTCAAGGGTTGTAAATGTGTGTTGATAATACCTAAGTCTGTATCCTCTCCCCATCTCTCTCTCTTTTTTGTAGGCCATGTCCTAAAATTTTCCCTTCGGCTGGTAAAGTCATTTTTTCCCTCTTTATTTAGCGACCTAGTTTCCCTTGATGTCTTACCTGAATATGTCTCGGCCTGAAGCTCTTATGTTTTTCTCTAAAGATGAACACTCGTCGCTATTTTGTTTCAATCACCGGTCATTATATTTTCTCGAGCCCACAACAAGTTGTCCAACTCTTTCTTTACACAAGAAGTAGCCATGGGCACAAGGAGAAACACTCAAAGCAGTCTGTTATGGACTCGAATCAAGAAAATAGGTAGGTTCAGTTTTCAATGATGGAGATTCCATGTGAAATTCAAATTAGCGGCCCGCAGGCATTCGAATTATAGAGTTGCATGAGGTTTAATGTCAGAAAAAAGTCTGGAATTGAATATCAGGTGCCTCATTTCCTTCCCTAGTGGATGGGCATGATTTACTTTGGGTTTTGGGTTTCAGGATTTTGGGTGCTTCCTCTATCGGTTTTCTTCTAAGTGTTTTTCCACGAATGCAAAGATCTCCACCGCGTGTATGTGCCATCAACGGCCAGGGTTTTAGCTTCATATATTTTGGGTGCTCCAGGAGACTCTCGGTCAATGAATCCTTCATCCCCTCACTATTGAGTATGTCAATCTCTGTCATGTGTTCGTCTCCAATGGACGGTCATGATTTTCTCCGTCATTTCAGGTTTTGAGAGTTTTGGCTCCTCTCAGTTTGGTTTCCTCCAGAGTACATTCCCACAGAGTGCATGGATATCTGTCACGTGTCCTCCAAGATCTAGTGGATCAGATATGCTTCGGACTCCAGAGCTTCGAAATTCCCTCTTCTTCCTTATTTGCAAATTCCCGAAGTGTTTTTTCTACGAAGTTTTAGTTCTTTCGCCATGTGTCCATCTGGTGCTGACACATGGCACTGAGTCTAGGCACCTTTGGGTGTATCATCTGCTTACTTTTAGGTGACACGTGTCATCCTCCTTTCCGCGACACATAAATATAGTGACTTCAGGTCACCACGTCAGATTCAGGAAGCCCTTCTCCAGGGAATATTCTTGTTCAACATCAACACTCTCTAGCACCAAAATTGGTACCTCACCAAGTGTAATGAAAGAGTTTCTAAGGTTGGCGGGAAGGTGAAGCTTTAGCAGCAGTGCTAAATAGAAAAACTTCCTAAATCTTAAATCACGAACAAATCAATGGTCACACTCCATTTCAGGGCCGCAACGTGCTCAGATATTAAAACCTTTGAGCGGGCTGAATTCTAAACCATGGTTTTGGGGGAAAGTGACATGGTGGAAGACGGTGTTGTCACACACCCACTATGGTAACCTAGATTTTTCATCTTTTCTTCGAGGGACAAAATCCCCGAATTTCTATGGGGCCTAGTGCAAACCATCCCTTCCCTTATCCTCCTCCATATGATCATTGGCTATGACCACAGGCTTTACCGAAAAGGCACTTCCAACTTTCACGTTTTGAGATTTCTTTATGCAAGCTCTCCCCAGCTGCCTGTCCCTTGAAATGCTGAAACCCGAAATGGGATTAAAAAGCTCCTTGGCTCCCCTTTTTCCTACTCCATGCAACTACCTCAGTGAATACACACTAACACAAAATGGCGCTACTAGAACTCCACTTTCGAGATTGCTGTTGCAAGGAACCCTTGTTCCTTCGATCCCCAAAACCTGAAAGCCTGGTATAATCCGGATCTACGGTTCAGATCATCGACATGATCAACAGCCCAGATTAAATCCTGCCATTATACCTTTCAAGATTTTGGCAGGGTCTTCACTCCTATTTCTCTGATCTCCAGAACCCCGACGACTTTAGATCTTTGCCAGGCATCCTCTACAAATGGACGGTCCAGATTCTTTCGGGACACGAAATGTAGATTCTCGAGTTTCGACCCTTGATTAACTACTAGCACCTACCTCCTCCTTCTACCACATGACCCTTTCCTGTGACCTAGGTCTCATCCACAAAGCACGTCAGGGTTTTGTATACTAGGATTTTGCGACTTGCAAAGACAAGGGGTCTTGCCCTCTGGTTTCCCAAATGCCAAAATGCCAAAACTTATTCACACCAAACTGGCTCATCCACAGAGCGCGTCGGGGTTTCGTATACCGAGATTTCACGACTTGCGAAGACTAGGGGTCTTTCCCTTTGGTTTCTCGAGTGCCAAAATGCCAAAAATTATTCACGCTAAACCAATTTGGGGTTTTGTATACTAGGATTTCATGACTGGTGAAAACGAAGGGTCTTGCCCTTTGGTTTCCCGGGTGCCAAAAAACTAAAACTTATTCACGCTAAACTGATTTGGGGTTTCGTATACCAGGATTTCATAAATGGTGAAAATGAGGGGTCTTGCCCTTTGGTTTCCCAGGTTCCGAAATGCCGAAACTTATTCACACTAAACTGATTCGGGGTTTCGTATACCAGGATTTCATGGCTGGCGAAAATGAGGGGTCTTTCCCTTTGGTTTCTTGGGTGCCAAAACATCGAAACTTATTCATGCTAAACTGATGGTCCAGATCCCTCATGGATTAATCGACCACGATCACATCGTGATTTCATGAATCGTGAGTTCATGTAGTCCTACCCTTTGACCACTCCAAGTCGTGAGTCAGCAAAATGCTACCCGATTGTCATGTGTCATGTGTCCTATGCAAAGGTTAAGATCAACGGTCAATAAAGCTCCGATAGATCCTTGGATCTACGGTCCTGGACCCCATCACTACTTGTGAAGGCTGAAGGGGTCGAGGTGTTGACACCTACTCTCCTCTTCTAGATCCATTGGTGTTGACCGATCTGGGGTATTTCCGAAAGGATTCTAACCATTCATCTATTAAATGATGGGGTATTCTCTTTCGATAGATGGACTCACTGTCCTCTCTAAGATTGAATCATGAGATTCAACCTCTCAGAGTTTTGAACTCCCACAACTTCAAAACCTGAGAGAACTACTCTTTCTTGTACAAGGTTTCCAGACTCAGATCACATGATCCTTCAGAGGGTTCTTGGGTAATTATCCCTAGGCTTGGTGACCTGACTAAAAAGCCTTCCTAATTCATTGAGCTATGAACTCTATGATAGGGGTAAAGTAAACTCATGGGTTTACTATAACGATAGTCTTTTCAAGGAACTCACTCCGGCTCTAGAATGCGAGGAAACTTCCTGGGAGGAGGTGCCTTGGGGAAATCAAACCAGAACATAGCGTGAGTCAAGTAGATGGGACAAATTTCAAAGGAATAGACTCGTATTCTGAACTTATTCATTCTATACATAAATCGATTATGGTCATATATAAGTATAGGCATGCATCCATTACTCCCAATCAAAACTCAAGGCAATCACTTCTATACAGAAACCATTTATGAGCGTATAAACATGAGCATGCATCCAGGATATTCAATTCAAAATACAGGACATAAACACTTATTAGAAACACTAGGCATGACACGACTACTGAGAGGGGTGCTCGTTTCCACCCAACAATAGGCTCAGTGACTCCAGACGGATTTACCACTAGCCACCCCCGAGATAGACCACGATGCTTTAAGATTCAATCTCCTACTTCCAGCTCAATGGAAGTCAAGGACGAAGGTTACTCTCATTCTCCTCTATTCAAAACTCCCCTTGTATTTCCAGAGTTCCTTCGGTTTTTCTTCTGCGATCCCTGTTGCGTGTGTTTTTTTTCTCCCCAGCCCCCACACTTCCTCTCTTACCTTTTTCTGCAGGATTGCATGTGGTGCGAATTCCCCCATTCATGGTCAAGTTTGAGAGCTTCTACGGATGGGTGTTTTTCCCCCATCCGCTCATTAACTCTTGAGGAGCCTCCCCACCTACCATCCTGGCAGGTAATTCATTCCAGGGTCACAGAGTTGCTTTGGTCTTTGAGCAAGTAAAAACCAATACAGTATTGGTTCGATGGAAGTTAACGCAACCATTCCAGGTCCCTTCCACCACCTCTCATTATCCATCGTGGTCTCTTTTAGCGCATCCCCCCTCCCAGCAGTCATGCAACACATAATCATAACATAATTTACATTCATCGACCTTTTATACAAAGGTCTGTCAAATCAAACATTCACATCTTTGAGTTTTCCATAGTTCTTGGCCAATATAGTTATTTTTATAGACTGGGGGAAACAAGGTGTTACAATTCCCTCCCCCTTAAAGGAACATCGTCCTCGATGTCCTACCTATCAATATGACATGTATGTACAGAGGTAAACAAAATTGGATATGTTTGTTTCATGGCATCTTCCATTTCCCATGTAGCCTCATCTGGGTCAAAATGTTTCCACTGCACCTTGACCTATGCAATGGTTCAGTTCTTGAGTGGGGTTTCCTTTCTATCCAGTATGCATTGAGGTTTTGGTAGGAATTCTCCCTCCAGTTCCACCTGGATCATAGACCATTCAATTATATGATTAGAATCATGTATATATTTCTTCAATAATGAAACATGGAAAACATTATGTGCTTTTACTGTGGGAGGAAGTGCTAGCCTATAGGCTACAGGTCCCACTCTATCTAGAATTTCAAAGGGTCCACAATACCAAGGTGCCAAATTGGCACAAGCCCCCATCCTCATGTAACTCTTCTTGGGCCTAACTCTGAGATATATGTGGTCTCCCGTCTTGAATTCTGTTGGAGTTCTCTTTCGATCGGCATAACTTTTCTGTCTATTTTGAGAGACCTTTAGATTTTGTTTTATCTGAATCACTTGTTGTTCCATTTCTTTCAACATGTCAGGTCCAATAGTAATTCTGTTTATGGGATTACTCCAACTGACTAGAGTGTTGCATGGCCTACCATAGAGGACTTCGAAAGGACTCATCTTCAGGGATTCTTGGTAGCTGTTGTTGTAGGCGAATTCCACCAGTGGCAGGTAATCTTCCCACTTTTGGGGTTGATGCATTACATGCATCCTTAGCATGTCTTCTAATATTTGGTTCACTCTTTCCATCTGTCCATCGGTTTGAGGATGATAGGCTGTGTTAAACAATAATTTGGTGTCCATACCAACCATCAAGGATTTCCAAAAGTTGGAATTAAATTTCGTGTCTCTGTCAGACACGATCTCTTTAGGCATACCATGTAGTCTGAATATCTCCTTCATGAATATGTTGGTGATGTCTATTGCCTTGCAAGTCAACTTGACGGGGATAAAATGAGTGGACTTGCTCAATTTATCCACCACTACCATGATGGTGTCATTCTGTTTGGTCGAGGTTGGTAGTCCGGTGATGAAATCCATGGAGATGGTTTCCCATTTCCATTCCAGGATTGGTAGAGGTTGTAGTAATCCTGCAGGGTGTCAGTGTTCTTCTTTAACCTATTGGCATTCTATGCATTTGGCTAAGTACTTAGCTATGTCTTTCTTCAATCCAGGCCAATAGAATTGTTTCCTGGTGGTCGTGATCATCTTCTGGTATCCTGGATGACCAGTATACGGTCTTTTATGTAGTTCATCCATTATCAACCTCTTCAAGTCATCACAATCTGGAATATACAATATGTTTATGTAAGTTAGAAGACCTCCATATATCATCTGGTAGCCTTCATACTTTATCCCTGTGGGTTCTTTCTCCAGGTACAAGGTCACGGTCTGGAAGAATGTGTCTGTTTCTTGTGCATTCCTTACTCTTTCTTTAACATTCGTCTTGCAGGTGCTCACCGCTGCTAGGTGAATTGTTTTCATACTTCTGCTAAGGGCATCAACCACCTTATTTTCCTTTCCTTTAACATGTTTGATTTCAAAATCAAACTCGCTAAGGAGGGCCATCCACCTAACTTGTCTGGAATTGAGCTTTGGTTGCTCAAACAGATATCGCAATCCACAGTGGTCTGTCATAAGTAAAAAATTCCTTCCCAGGAGGTAATGCCTCCACATTTTTAAGACATGCACTATGGCGGCCAGCTCTAGATCATGGGTCACATAGTTGACTTCGTGCTCAGTCAATTTTTGGGATTCATAGCAGACTGCACTTCCTCCTTGCATAAGGACTCCTCCAAGCCCTTCCTTGTAGGCATCTGTGCACATGAGGAAATCAGCATCATCGATCTTCAACATGGGTGCGTGGGTCAATAGATGTTTTAGGGATTGAAATATTTCTTCACATTCTTGTGTCCACGTGAATTTAGCTCCCTTCTTCTGGAGGGTAGTGATTGGACAACCAATATTGGAGAATCCTTTTATAAATCTCCTATAGTATCTTGCTAAGCCCATAAAGGATCTGATATCTGAAATGTCCTTTGGGGTAGACCATTCCATGATAGACTGGATTTTGTCAAGGTCTACTACTACTCCTTTTTCAGATATGGCATGGCCCAAGTAATGTATTTGCTTCTGGAAAAAGTCACACTTGCTAAATTTGGCATAGAGATGATGTTCTCTTAGCACTTGAATCACAAGTCTAAGATGTTCCTCATGTTCCTCTCTATTCTTGGAGTAAATTAATATATCGTCAATAAAAACCAATACAAATTTGTCTAGGAATTTGCTGAGCACATTGTTCATCAAGCACATAAAAGTGGTAGGGGGATTGGTCAATCCAAATTGTACTAACACAAACTCATAGTGACCATATCTCGTCCTGAAGGTAGTTTTGTGGATGTCTTCATTCTTGATTCAGACTTGATGGTATCTAGATCTCAAGTCAATATTTGAGAAGATGGAAGAACCTCCCAATTGATTGAACGAGGTCATCGATCCTGGGTAAGGGGTACTTGTTCTTTATGGTTACCTTATTGAGTTGTCTATAATCTATGAATAGTTAGAGGGTACTGTCTTTCTTTTTCACAAACAGGATTGGTGCTCCCCATGGAGACACATTGGGCCAGATATAGCCTTTCTCCATCATTTATTTTAGTTGTAATTTAAGCTCAACTAGCTTGGGTGTGCTCATCATGTGGGGTGTCCTAGACACTGGCACCACTCCTGGTGCAAGTTCTATCGAGAAGTCAATGTCTCTTATCGGAGGTAGACCCGATACCTCTTCTGGAAATACATCTCTATATTCTTTTAGTGTGGGGTGGTCTTCAAGGCTTGTTTTTTCATCTTCAACTAATTCCAACACCTGTATCGCATATAGTGGACATCCCTTTCTGCAATAATTTCTCATTTGAAGAGTTTATATTCGTCTCATCAAGATAGGTTTTTGGATCCCTTGAAGGGTTATCCTTCTTCCTTCTTCACTTACACATTCTAAGGTTTTATGGTAACAGTCTAGTCTGGCTTTATATATGGCTAGCTAGTCCATACCAATCAACAGGTCATACGATCCTAAGGGTAATATGTTAAGGGTTGCTTGGGTGGGGAATTCACCCATAGTGAATTGGAAAGCTGGTATGACCTCCGCTACCTTTCTTTTGGTGCCAGTCGCTAATTGTACCAACCATGGCTTGGCATGTTTATGTGGCTGTAATTTACACTTATCAACAGCCTTAGGGGCTATATAACTCAAATTTGAACCAGGGTCAATTAGAGTAGACCCTAGATGGTTGGTGATCATACCTTCCATCTCCACCACTGAAGCTTGGTGGTCATCTTGTTTATTATCCAAGGTTGCATAAATTTGCGGCACACTCCTAGCCATGCCATTGACGATGGTAGATTCTTGAAAATTGTAAGTTCTCTGACTGTTTTGTTGTCGATGCGGGTAGTCCCTCACTAGATTTTCTTCTCCACAACCCCAAAATTTCAAGGGTTCTCTTTTGGGTTATCAATATTTCCTGGGGTAGATCCAGAAGGTTTATTTCCACCCTGGGAGGGGAAATTCTGCTGGTGTACACTTCGGGTTGGGAAGCTCATCCTTGAGTTCTTTTTATATTTTTTAAATCTTGGGGATTTAAACTCCTTTTTCTGGAATCCCGAACTACTTTTCTTCTTCCAGCCTTCGCGAGGTTCTGTCCAATGCCCAAGCTGTTCATGAAAATATCTTGCCTTTCGAATAGTGTTTTCTAGGGTCTTTGGCTCATCAAACTCAATCCTGTTCTGATAGTCCTTAGGTAGTCCACTAATGAATCATTGCACCTTTGCCTTTTCTGCTTTTATATAGGGTACGTACCTCAGTAACTCGAGGAATCTACTGACATATGCCTCTCTGGTGAGTTTCCCCAGCTTGAGTTCATAGAATTCTTTAGTCTTTTCGTCAAAATACTTTTCCAACAGATACTTCTTCCTAAAGTATTTCTCAAACCGTTCCCAAGATAGGTCCTCTTCGTGAATCCATTTTACATTCTTAAGGTCTTCCCACCAAATGGAAGCCTTTCCATTCAAGTTGAAAGTGGCTACTCGGGCCTTCAATTTTTCTGAGAAGTCATGGACTCTGAAATACTTCTTTAGTCCAAGTAGCCAAGCCTCCGCTTCCTACCCCTTCTTTATTTCACCATCGAAAGAGGGTGGTTTGACCTTCTTGAATTCTTCAAGATTATGACTTTTAGAATGCTTTCGCTTCTTCTATTTTCTTCGGGAATAAGAACTAGTTCTGCTTCTAGAAGATCCCTCGGAGTCAATAGTTTCCTTTCCAGAGGAATTGTTTGACGCTTGTCCTTTATCTCTGGGGTGGACCTTTCTCGAGGTGCTCTTCCCAGTGTGGCCACTTAAAATACCATGTCTCTGTATCTCAAGTGGACTTTGACTTTTCTTTGTCTGTCATCAGTCCACGTGACTGGTGTCAAGTCCATGCTGCAATTGTCTTTGTATGTCAGATAAACTCTGCAGCAAGACTGCATTAATTTCTTTTTTCTTGTCTTTCTCTTTGATCAACCTCTCGTTGTCAGCCTTGCATCTCTGTAGTTCAACCATGAGGCTTCTCACAGTCTCAGCTAGATCTGGAGGGGTCTCTACCGCCCTCCTTTCGTCAGACTCTTCGTCTCTATTGTGGGAGCCATCCACCACTTCGTGGTGAGTCACCATTCTATATGTTTGTAGTTTCCCATGGTTGATCGTTTGCTTGTGTGCAGAAAAGAAAAAAAACACTTGTTGTTAGTCAATATTTATATTCATTCATAACCAGTGCCTAATTCATACTTTTCAAATGCATAGACACAATAGGAATTTTCATTCTTAACTTCGAATTTTGATAAAGGGGGTTAAGATAGAGGGTTACTCCTTTTAAGAGTACTTCAAATGGATTTTCTGCATAACTCGTTCATGATCCCAAGCAGGCCAAGTGATGTAACCATGCTCTGATACTAATTTTTCACACACCCACTACGACAACCTAGATTTTTCGTCTTTTCTTTGAGGGACAGAATCCCCGAATTTCTATGGGGCCTAGCGCAGACCATCCCTTCCCTTATCCTCCTCGTTAACATTGGCTATGACCACAGGCCTTACCAAAAAGGCACTTCCATATTTTGCGTTTTGGGATTTTTGTGTGCGATCTCTCCCTAGCTCCCTATCCCTTGAAATACTGAAACCCAAAATGGGGTTAACGAGCTCCTTGTCTCCCCTTTTTCCTACTCCATGCGACCATCTCAGTGAATACATGCTAACACCAAATGGTGCTACCGGACCTCCACTTTCGAGATTCCTGTTGCAAGGAACCCTTATTTCTTCGATCCCAAAAACTGGAAAACTCAGTATCATCCGTATCTATGGTCCAGATCGTCGACTTGATCAACGACCCATAAAAAATAATGGCATTCTACCTTTTAGGATTTTGGCAAGGTCTTCACTCTTATTTCCCAATCTCTAGAACCCTGATGGATTTAGATCTTCGCCATGCATCCTCTACAAATGGATGGTCTAGATTCTTTCGGGACCCAAAATTTCGATTCCCGAGTTTACACCCTTGATTAACTGCTAGCGCCTACCTCCTCCTTCTACCACATGACCCTATCCTGTGACCTAGGGCTCATCCACAAAGTGCGTCAGGGCTTTGTATATCGAGATTTCATGACTTGCAAAGACAAGGGGTCTTGCCCTCTGGTTTCCAGAATGCTGAAATGACGAAACTTATTCACACTAAACCGGCTCATCCACATAGTGCATCAGGGTTTCATATACTGGGATTTTGCAACTTGCGAAGATGAGGGGTCTTTCCCTTTGGTTTCCTGGGTGCCGAAATGCCGAAACTTATTCACACTAAACCGATTTGGGGTTTTGTATACTGGCATTTTGTGACTGGTGAAAACAAGGGGTCTTTCCCTTTGGTTTCTCGGGTGCCGAAACGCCGAAACGTATTCACACTAAACTGATTCGGGGTTTCGTATACCGGGATTTCATGACTGGCGAAAATGAGGGGTCATTCCCTTTGGTTTCTCGAGTGTCGAAACACTGAAACTTATTCACGCTAAACCGATTCGGGGTTTCATATACTAAGATTTCACGACTGGCGAAAACGATGGGTTTTTCCCTTTGGTTTCCTGGGTGTCGAAACATCGAAACTTATTCACGCTAAACCAATGGTCTAGATCTAATGCAAGAGCATCGTACAAAGATGAAGTACGTGCCTAGCCAAGGGAACAGCTGGACGTGCGGATGAAAAAAAGGGCATGTTTTTATGAAGACTGTTTTGAATTTTGAAACCAAAAGCATTAATGTAATAGTTAGGAGGAGCGTACTTCCATTTATGTCTTGGAGATATGAACAGACCTTGAGAGATTAATCTCATCTACCAGATGTAATAGGCATTTAAGTCTAATAAATGTAAAGTAGGTAGATTTAATTTAGTAGATTAGACAGTTAGAAGATAGGGGGGGAAACAGATATAGACACCCTCAACCTTGTATCATTGTAACATAGATTATTATTATCATTCAGAATTGATAAGATGGAGAGTTGTAGAGAAGAACCCATGTAAAGGAGAATTTGAGTTAATATATGAAGCTTTGACTCAACTTTCATGGTGTTATGATGTTTACTATTTACCTTTGTTAAATGGTATGTTTACAGTTGTTTTATTTCTCTATTATGCATCTGTTTCAATGTTATGTGGGATGTATGATATCATGTTTCATGTTGAATGTATGAAATCTGCAATACGGGTAGAATGAGTTTCAATTGTTTCTCTCTCTGAGAATTCCTGCAAGGAGTGCAGTGAACATCCTCAAGGTGTGCATTGACAAGAGTCTGAGTTTTATCTCAGAAATCTCAAGAGAGATAACGTTGTTATCATTTCAGTTGAAGTGCAGGTGAAACACAAAGCCATGCAAGGTGTGCGCAGGCTAGTTGAAACCTTAGAATCTATTAACTAAGGCGAAGGAAGAAAGACCATTGTTGCAAAGAGTGCACAGGGTCAAAGACTCAAATAACCAAAATTTATTTGAAAGTTTTCCACAAGGAGTGTGAGCAGGAAACCCTTTGGAAATATTGAGTTTGCAAGTAAAAGCTCAGGAGAGATTACACCATTGAAGTGTTCAAAGGAAGACAGAAATCGAATCACTTCAAAGGGAGATGGGGATTGAAGCCATCACATAGAAGTTAAGTTCAGAAGGATGAACATTCAGTCGTTTGGGCAGAATCCATTGAAGCGTGAATCAAGCGGTCAGAATTCTTCGTGGAGAGCTCGTGAAGTTGCGAGGACCGTAGGATCCAGTGAAGTTGCAAGGTGGTTAGGAGTTGGAAGAACTCACCACCCTAGAATCAAGAATCAAAATGAGTCGTTGATCTCATCTCAACCCACGTCATTGGATCATATCGTGAATTCGGGGATCGTGAGTTTGGAGGGTAGACCAAATTCTTGATATTTTCGTGAAGTTCTGAGTTGCGAGGAACATGGAAGGAAATCCAGACCGTTGGATCCAATTCATGGGAGGACCATCAGATCATAACTTCCAACAGGTATCGCATCTTGGGAGTTCAGGGTTTGAAAGGAACTCTTTTTTACTGCAGAAGTCATGATCTTGC
>JASDQU010100882.1:505954-519445 GCA_032191745.1 Picea mariana
AAATTCTTGATATTTTCGTGAAGTTCTGAGTTGCGAGGAACATGGAAGGAAATCCAGACCGTTGGATCCAATTCATGGGAGGACCATCAGATCATAACTTCCAACAGGTATCGCATCTTGGGAGTTCAGGGTTTGAAAGGAACTCTTTTTTACTGCAGAAGTCATGATCTTGCGAGTTTCTAGGGCTCGTGCAACTCGTGGCACATCCACTTGGTGGGGACCGCGTGGTTGACAGGTGGCGTAGTAACAGTGCCCAGAGAAAAGTGGAAGTGGGTGATAGGTAGTTTGACATGCGTCACCTGGGAAGGAGTCAACCCTTTGTCAATTTATCGCAAGTCGTGGATTCACGAAGGAGGAGCACGAGAGATCAACACTCCAACCCACAAAGTTGCGAGTTATGAGTAGGGCTAGTAGCTAACCCTAGCTGGTGTTTTTTTGTGTGAGATGCTAACAAGGAGGAACCATACCCGTATCTTCATATTGGGTATTGGGGTTTGGGAAAAGAGGAGTCGAGGATCTTTGACCCACGAACTCGCGAGTTGCGAGTTATGAAAAGAACTTGCGCCAAGACCCAGTTTTGGTCGTGTGAGGGTGAAGCTCACGCCTAGTGCTTGTTCACACATGTGGGGTTTCTGAAGGACCTGTGGATCAGATTTGTGAGGTTTTAGAAAGGAACCAAAGGAGTTGCTTCAACTCGGGGAGAAATTAGAACGATCCTATGTGGATCTCGGCCCAAGGGCAAGGGGGTCTATGCCAGTTGTGGTATCAGAGCTTGATTTTGTCTATTTCAGGCAGAGGGAGCTAGAGTAAAAGGAATAGTCTAATACGCACCAGTTGAGGTATCAAAGCACAGAACAATTTCTTTGCTTTTTGTAGAAGAGAGAAGGGAGAAATTCTTTAGCCATGTCGCTGAGAAGAAGAGATAGGTCAATGCCTGATCCAGCAGTGGAAAGAGAAATGCACAAATTACATGCTAGGCTTGATGCCATGGAGACAACACAAAGGCACACAGTTGACGCTGGAGATGTCAGCGAAGCTGAAAGTGAAAATGAAGCTGGAAACGGAGGAGAAGAAGTTGCAGTCGAAGATGCTGCAGACGAAAGCCTATTCAGGGTTGTTGCAAGGATAGGTGCTAGAGAAAAAATGGAGATTCCCATGTATGAGGGAAACTTGGATGTTGAAGAGCTTCTAGACTAGATTAGAGATCTAGACAAATACTTCGACTATGATGATTTTGAGGAAGACAAGAAAGTCAAACATTCCATTACTAGACTTAAATGGCATGCAACACAGTGGTGGGATGAACTGCAGGCTGACAGACACTGCAAGGGAAAGCAGAAAATCAAAAGTTGGGATAGAATGGTTGCAAAGATGAAAACCAAATTCATACCCAAGGATTATCAAATCACTCTGTTTCGAAGGATGCATAATTTGAGGTAGAAGCTGATGTCAATGAAGGAATACACTGAAGAATTCTACAGGATAAACATCATGGCAGGTCATTGGGAAAGCGATGATGAAAAAGTTGTCAGGTACATGAATGGTCTACGATACGACATCCAAGATGAGATGAGCATGATGACCATTCAAACTGTGGAAGATGCTTTTCAGATAGCTCTGAAAGCTAAAGAGAAGCTAAGCCGAAAGCAAGGTCAAAGAGGTCGGAGTAGAAGTCAAGCCAGAGGTAAAACAATTTCCCAAGATAGAACTCAGAAACCTAAAGAAGAAGGGAAGAAACCTCAAACTCAACCTAAGATAGGAGGAAGCTCACAGAGAGGGAAATATGCTGATAGAAATACTTTTCCTCAACCCAGAGGAAGAGGAAGAGGCAGAGGAGGTGAAGTGAAATGCTTTGTATGTGGAAAAATTGGACATAAATCCTATGAGTGTCCAGATAATAAGAAATATGGTGGTGAAACTCACATTGCCAAAGCTCAAGGACAGAATGTTGAGGTAGAAGATGTTGAGGGTGGAAGATCCTTAATGATGAGGAAAGTTCTCTTGAAGCCAGAGAGGGAGGCAGAGAACCCATCCCTAAGAAACAGTCTATTTCGGATTGCTTGCAAAACTAAGGATAGGGTATGCAAAGTCATAGTGGACAGTGGTAGCACAGACAATCTCATATCTATAGAGATGGTAGAAAAGCTGGAGTTGGAGACTGTTGTACATCCAAGCCCATACAAAGTTTCATGGCTACAAAAAGGACATTAGGTAAATGTCACTAAACAATGTTTAGTTGAATTTAAAATAGGAGGATATAAAGATGAAATATTATGTGATGTCATTCCGATGGATTTTTGTCATCTATTGTTGGGTAGACCATGGAAATATGACAGAAACATAGTTCATGATGGGAGAAAGAACACGTACACCCTGGAGAAAAATGGTAGGACTCACATGTTGTTGTCTATTAAGAACCAAGAAGTGAAAACATAAATGAGCAACACTGTACTTCTCATGAGTGGGAAGGAACTTTTGAATGACGTTAAGAAGAAGGAAGACACAAAATTTATTGTGGTCAAGAAGCCTAAAATAGTTTTGACCAGTACAAGGATAGATGATTTACGAGAAGAAATCCAGGAGTTGTTGGAAGAGTTTGTTGATATAGTAGTGGACGAACTACCTTGTTCATTGCCACCTATCAGGAGTATAAGCCATCATATCGATCTTATACCTAGAGCTAGTTTGCCAAACAAATCCACGTACAGATTGACGCCGAAAGAAAATGAAGAAGTCAAGAGACAAGTCCAAGACTTAATGGACAAAGGATTGATCCGAGAGAGCTTGAGTCCATGTGTTGTTCCAACAGTTCTCAGCCCAAAGAAAGATGGAGGTTGGAGAATGTGTACAGACTCAAGGGCAATCAATAAGATTACCATCAGATACAGATTTCTATTGCCAAGGATGGACGACTTGATGGATTGCTTGAGTGGAGCAAAGTTTTTTTCGAAGATTGATTTGAAAAGCGGATATCATCAAATTCAAATGAGAGAAGGTGATGAATGGAAAACAACATTCAAGACAAATGAGGGGATATATGAATGGCTTGTCATGCCATTTGGATTAATGAATGCGCCTAGTACTTTCATGAGGTTGATGAATGAAGTCCTGAAGGATTTCATAGGGAAATTCGTCATTGTATATATTGACGATATATTAATTTTCAGCAAAATAGAAGTAGAACACTTGAAGCATTTAGCTGCAGTAATAAGAAGATTACAGCAAGAGAAATTGTTGATAAATATGAAGAAATCTTCATTTATGAGGACAAAACTCATTTATTTGGGTTTTGTTATCTTTGCAAATGAGTTGAAGATGGATCCAGAAAAGGTAGATGCAATTAAGAATTGGCCATCGTCGAAGAGTATATTTGAAGTACGAAGCTTCCATGGTTTGGCAAG
This sequence comes from Picea mariana, assembly GCA_032191745.1. NCBI lineage: Eukaryota > Viridiplantae > Streptophyta > Pinopsida > Pinales > Pinaceae > Picea > Picea mariana. Next base: position 509,356 of record JASDQU010100882.1, read on the forward strand.
TTTCTACAGGAAATTCATTTGAAATTTTAGTGGAATTAGTGCATCGATGATGGATACGATGAAGAAAAGACATAAATATTTTCACTGGACAGAGGAAGAAGAGAAGAGTTTCAATCTACTGAAGAAGAAGATCACGGAGCAACCAATTTTGGTTTTGCCAGATTTTAGTAAGACATTCCAGGTCATATGTGATGCGAGTGGATTTGCAATTGGAGTGGTCTTGAGCCAAGATGACAGGTCGATCACATATTTCAGTGAGAAACTGAATGAAGCAAAGATCAAGTACTCCACATATAATAAGGAATTCTATGCAGTCATACAAGCACTGAAGAAATGGAGACACTATTTGATTCCCAAAGAGTTTGTTTTGTACAACGATAATTACACTTTGCAATTTGTGACTCGACAGAAGAAGTTGAACAAAAAGCATGCTAAATGGGTTGAATTCATACAGAATTTTACTTTTGTGATTAAGCATATTTCTGGAACTGCTAACAAAGTTGTTGATGCTTTGAGCAGGAAATGTTTGCTTATGCAGGAATTCAAAGTCAAGACTTTGGGTTTTGATAACCTTAAAGAAATGTACAGAGATGATCGAGACTTCAAGTAAGCATATGAGACATATGAGAATCCAATTCTCAGGGATAGAAGCAAATGGACTGAACTCATGATCCAGGATGGATTGTTGTTTAGGGGAAATCAATTATGTCTTTCAAAATGCTCCATGAGGAAGAACCTACTGAAGGAAAAACACAGTGGAGGATTGGACAGACACTTCAATCATGACCAGACATTCTCAAAGTTGAATGGATCATATTGTTGGCCAGGTATGAGGACAGATGTTAAGAAATTTGTGGACAGGTGCAGAATTTGTCAGCACATGAAAGGAAAGAGGCAAAACGCAGGATTATACCAACCATTACCCATACCTAAAAGGTTGTGGGACACAGTGAGCATGGATTTTATATTGGGAATGCCAAGGACACAAAGAGGATATGATTCAATCTTTGTGGTAGTCGACAGATTTTCAAAAATGGCACATTTCATACCATGCCAGAAAATCAGTGACACAACTCATATTGCGAACCTGTTTTTCAAGGAAGTCATCAGACTTCACGGCTTGCCAAAGAGTATCATCTCTGATCGAGATACCAAATTTGTAGGACATTTTTAGAGGACCTTACAGAAAAATCTAGGGACAAGTTTGTCTTTTAGCTCAGCATATCATCCTCAAACAGATGGATAGACATAGGTCGTAAATAGGAGCTTGGGAGATTTGCTGAGGAGCTTAGTAACCGAACACCACAGTCAGTGGGATCACATTTTGCCACATGCGGAATTCTCTTACAGTGATTCACTCAATAGAAGTATGGGGCAGAGTCCATTCTAGATTGTATATGGAATGCAACCAAGGGGAGTTTCTGAATTGAAATATTCATAACAAAATGAATTCAGGAGTTCTAGTGCAGAGGACTTTGCAGAAGGAATGAAGGAGATGCACAGCCGAATTAAGGAGTGATTGCAGAATACAAGTCAAGAATACAAGCGGAGATCAGATCAACACAGGCAAGAACTTCAATTTGAAGTTGGTGATTTGATTCTTATGCACCTGAGGAAGGAGAGGTTCCCAAGGGGAACGTATAACAAACTAAAGATGAAAAAGATTGGACCGTGCAAGGTCGTAAGGAAATTTGGGGCAAACACATATGAGATTGAATAACCCGATGCGGTCGAAATATCACCGATATTCAATGTTGTGGATTTGTACCCTTACAGAGCTGAAGAAGCAGGAGCAGAGGATGAGAATAAAGAAATTCAATGGACAAAATAAATGCTTGTAGCTGAAAAGTCATAGATGGAAAGCATAGTTGACAAAAGGATTAGCAAAAATACCGGGAGAAAGGAGTATTTTGAATACTTGGTTAAACGGAAGGGACATCTAGTTGAATATGCCAGTTGGGAGGATGAAGAAGAAATTCAAAAGCATGGACAGACCATGCAAGATCTCATGAACAGGAGTTCATGAAAATTTTAAAGCGAGAGAGTATGATGCAGGAGAATCATACAAAGCTAAAGCACGTGCCTAGCTAAGGGAACAGTTGGACGCGCGGATGAAAAAAAGGGCATGTTTTTATGAAGACCGTTTTAAATTTTGAAACCAAAAGCATTAATGTAATAGTTAGGAGGAGCGTACTTTCATTTATGTCTTGGAGATATGAACAGACCTGGAGAGATTACTCTCATATGTCGGATGTAATAGGCATTTAAGTCTGATAAATGTAAAGTAGGTAGATTTAATTTAATAGATTAGACAGTTAGAAGATAGGGGGGAAAACAGATATAGACACCCTCAACCTTGTATCATTGTAATAGAGATTATTATTATCATTTAGAATTGATAAGATGGAGAGCTGTAGCAGAGAGTTGTAGAGAAGAACCCATGTACAGGAGCATTTGAGTTAATATATGAAGCTTTGACTCAACTTTCATGGTGTTATGATGTTTACTATTTACATTTGTTAAATGGTATGTTTACAGTTGTTTTATTTCTCTGTTATGCATCTATTTCAATGATGCGTGGGATGTATGATTTCATGTTGAATGTGTGAAGTCTGCAAGAAGGGTAGAATGAGTTTCAATTGTTTCTCTCTCTGAGWATTCCTGCAAGGAGTGCAGTGAATGTCCGTAAGGTGTACGTTGACAAGATTCTGAGTTTTATCTCAAAAATCTCAAGAGAGATAACATTGTTATCATTTTAGTTGAAGTGCAGGTGAAACACAGRGACGTGCAAGGTGTGCGCAGGCTGGTTGAAACCTTAGAATTTATTAACTAAGGTGAAGGAAGAAAGACCACTGTTGCAAAKAGTGCACAGGGTGAAAGACTCAAATAACCAGAAGTTATTTGAAATTTTTCCACAAGGAGTGCGAGTAGGAAACCCTTTGGAAAGATTGAGTTTGAAAGTAAAAGCTCAGGAGAGATAACACCATTGAAGTGTTCAAAGGAAGACATAAATCGAACCACTTCAAAGGGAGATGGGGATTGAAGCCGTCACATAGAAGTTAAGTTCAGAAGGGTGAAAATTCAGTCATTTGGGAAGAAGCCATTGAAGCGTGAATCAAGCGGTCGGAATTCTCTGTGGAGAGCTCACGAAGTTGTGAGGACCGTAGGATCTAGTGAAGTTGCAAGGTGGTTAGGAGTTGGAAGAACTCACCACCCTAGCATCAAGAATCAACGTGAGCCTTTGATCTCGTCTCAACCCACGTCATTGGATCATATCGTGAATTAGGGGATCGTGAGTTTGGAGGGTAGACCAAATTCTTGATATTTTCACGAAGTTTTGAGTTGCGAGGAACAGGGAAGGAAATCCAGACCGTTGGATCCAAGTCAGGGAAGGAATGTCGAATCATAACTTCCCATAGGTATCGCATCTCAGGAGTTCGGGGTTTGAAAGGAACTCCTTTTTACTACAGAAGTCACAAGCTTGCGAGTTGCGAGGGCTCGTGCAACACGGGGTGCGTTTGCTTGGTTGGCAGGTGGCGTAGTAATAGTGCCTAGAGAAAAGTGAAAGCAGGTGATAGGCAGCTAGACACACATCACCTGGGAAGGAGTCAACCCTTTTTCAATTTATCGCAATTCACGGATTCACGAAGGAGGAGCACGAGAGCTCAACACTCCAACCTGTGAAGTCGCGAGTTGCAAGTAGTGCTAGCAGCTAGCCCTAGTTGGTGGTTTTGTGTGTGAGACGCTAACAAGGGCGAACCATACCCATATCATCATATCGGGTATCGAAGTTTTGGAAAAGAGGAGTCGAGGATCTTCGACCCACGAACTCGTGAGTTGCGAGTTGTGAAAAGTTCTTGTGCCAAGACCCAGTTGTGGTCGCGTGAGGTGAAGCTCGTGCCTAGAGCTTGTTAGCATAGGTGGGGTTTCTGAAGGACCTGTGGATCGGATTCATGAGGTTTCAGTAGGGAAACAAGGGAGTCTCTTTGACTTGGGGATAAATTAGAATGATCCTATGTGGATCTCGGCCCAAGGGAAAGGGGGTCTACGCTAGTTGTGGTATCAGAGCTTGATTTTGTCTATTTCAAGCAGAGGGAGTTAGAGGAAAAGGAATAGTCTGATTCGCACCAATTAAGGTATCAGAGCACAGAACAATTTTTTTTCTTTCTATAGCGGAGAGAAGGGAGAAATTCTATATCCATTCCATCGAGACGAAGAGATAGGCCAATGCCTGATCCAACAGTGGAAAGAGAAATGCATGAATTACGTGTTAGGCTTGATGCCATGGAGACAGCGCAAAGGCACATAGTTGACGCTGGACATGTCAGCGAAGTTGAAATTGAAAATGAAGCTAGAAATGAAGGAGAAGAAGTTGCAGTTGAAGATGTTGTAGACGAACACCTATTCAGGGTTGTTGCAAGGATAGGTGCCAGAGGAAAAATGGAGATTCCCATGTATGAGGGAAACTTGGATGTTGAAGAGATTCTAGACTAGATTAGAGCTCTAGACAAATACTTCAACTATGAGGATGTCAAGGAAGACAAGAAAGTCAAACATGTCGTTACTAGACTTAAAGGGCATGCAACACAGTGGTGGGATGAACTGCAGGCTGACAGACACTGCAAGGGCAAGAAGAAAATCAAAAGCTGGGATATAATGGTTGCAAAGATGAAAGCCAAATTCATACCCAGGGATTATCAAATCACTCTGTTTTGGAGGATGCATAATTTGAGGTAGAAGCTGATGTCAGTGAAAGAATACACTGAATAATTCTACAGGATAAACATTAGTGCAGGTCATCGAGAAAGCGATGATGAAAAAGTTGTAAGGTACATGAATGGTCTATGATATGACATCCAAGATGAGATGAGCATGATGACCATTAGGACTGTGGAAGATGCTTATCAGATAGCTATGAAAGCTGAAGAGAAGCTGAGCTGAAAGAAAGGTCAAAGAGGTCGGGGTAGAATTCAAGCCAGAGGCAAAACAATTTCCCAAGATAGAACTCAGAAACCTAAAGAAGAAGGGAAGAAACATCAAACTCAACTTGAGAGAGGAGGAAGCTCACAGAGAGGGTAGTATGCTGATAGAAATACTTTTACTCAAGCCAGAGGAAGAGGAAGAGGTAGAGGAGGTGAAGTAAAATTCTTTGTCTGTGGAAAAATTGGACATAAATCCTATGAGTGTCCAGATAAGAAGAAAGATGGTGGTGAAACTCACATTTCCAAATCTCAAGGATGAAATGTTGAGGTAGAAGACGTTGAGGGCATAAGATCCTTAATGATGAGGAAAGTTCTCTTGAAGCCAGAGAGGGAGGCAAAGAACCTAGCCCAAAGAAACAATCTATTTCAAACTGCTTGCAAAACTAAGGATAGGGTATGTAAAGTCATAGTGGACAGTGGTGCATAGACAATCTCGTATCTATAGAGATGGTAGAAAATCTAAAGCTGGAGACTTTTGTACATCCAAGCCCATACAGAGTTTCGTGGCTACAAAAAGGACATCAGGTAAATGTCACTAAATGATGTTTAGTTGAATTTAAAATAGGAGGATATAAAGATGAAATATTATGTGATGTCATTCCCATGGATGTTTGTCATCTATTGCTAGGTAGACCATGACAATATGACATAAACGTAGTTCATGATGGGAGAAAGAACACGTAGACCCTAGAGAAAAATGGTAGGACTCACATGTTGTTGCCAATTAAGAACCAAGAGGTGAAAACATAAATGAGCAACACTGTACTTCTCATGAGTGGGAAGTAACTTCTTAATGAGGTTAAGAAGAATGAAGACACACAATTTATTGTGGTTAGAATGTCTAAAATAGTTTTGACCAGTACAAGGATAGATGATTTACCATAAGAAATCCAGGAGTAGCTGGAAGAGTTTGTTGATATAGTAGTGGACGAACTACCTTGTTCGTTGCCACCTATCAGAAGTATAAGCCATCATATTGATCTTATACTTGGAGCCAGTTTTCCAAACAAATCCACATACATAATGATGCCGCAGAAAAATGAAGAAGTCAAGAGACAAGTCCAATATTTAATGGACAAAGGATTGATCCGAGAGAGCTTGAGTCCATGCATTTTTCTGACAGTGCTCAGCCCAAAGAAAGATGGAGGCTGGAGAATGTGTACAGCCTCAAGAGAAATCAATAAGATTACCATCAAATATAGATTTCCATTACCAAGTATGGATGACTTGATGGATTGCTTGAGTGGAGCAAAGCTTTTTTCAAAGATTGATTTGAAAAGCGAGTATCATCAAATTCGAATAAGAGAAGGTGATGAATGGAAAACAACATTCAAGACAAATGAGGGGCTATATGAATGGCTTTTCATGCCATTTGGCTTAATGAATGCACCCATTACTTTCATGAGGTTGATGAATGAAGTATTGAAGGATTTCATAAGGAAATTTGTCATTGTATATCTTGACGATATGCAAAGGTTAAGATCGATGGTCAATAGAGCTTCGACAGATCCTTGGATATATGGTCCTAGACCCCATCGCTACTTGCAAAGGCTGAAGGGGTCGAGGTGTTAACACCTGTTCTCCTCCTCTAGATCCATCAATCTTGACCGATCTGGGGTTTTTTCGAAAGGATTTCAACCATTCGTCTACCAAATGATACAGTATTCTCTTTCGATAACTGGACTCACTGTCCTTTCTGAGCTTGAATCACAAGATTCAACCTCTTGGAGCTTCGAACTCCCATGACTTCGAAACTTGAGAGAACTACTCTTTCTTGTACAAGGTTTCCAGACTCAGATCACATGATCCTTCAGAGGGTTCTTTGGTAATTATCCCTAGGCTTGGTGACCTAACTGAAAAGCCTTCCTAATTCGCTGAGCTATGAACTCTGTGACAGGGGTAAAGTAAACTCGTGGGTTTACTATAATAGTAGTATTTTCAAGGAACTCACTCCGGCTCTAGAATGCGAGGAAACTTATCGGGAGGAGGTACCTTTAGGAAATCAAACCAAGACATAGCATGAGTCAAGTAGATGGGACAAATCTCAAGGGAACAGACTTGTATTCTGAACTTATTCATTCTATACATAAACCGATTATGGTCATATATAAGTATAGGCATGCATCCATTATTCCCAATCAAAACTCAAGGAAATCACTTCTATACAGAAACCATTTATGAGTGTATAAACATGAGCATGCATCCAGGATACTCAATTCAAAATACAAGACATAAACACTTATCAGAAACACCAGGCGTGACGCGACTGCTGAGAGGGGTGTTCATTTCCACCCAACCGTAGGCTCAGTGACTCCAGATGGATTTACCACTAGCCACCTCCGAGCTAGACCACGATGCTTTAAGATTCAGTCTCCTACTTCCATCTCAACGAAAGTCAAGGATGAAGGTTACTCTCCTTCTCCTTTGTTCATAACTCCCCTCGTATTTCTAGAGTTGCTCCATTTTTTCTTCCGCGATCCCTGTCGCATGTGTTTTTTTCCTCCCCCTCCCCCACACTTCCTTTCTTGCCTTTTTTTGCAAAATTTCGTGTGGCGCAAATTCCCCCATCCGTGGTCAGTTCTGAGAGCTTCTACGGATGGGTGGTTTTCCCCCATCCCCTCATTAACTCTTGAGGATCCTCCCCACCTACCATCCTGGCAGGTAATTCATTCCAGGGTCACAGAGTTGCTTTGGTCTTTAAGAAAGTAAAAACTAGTATGGTATTGGTTCGGTGGAAGTTAACGCAACCATTCCAGGTCCCTTCCACCACCTCTCATTAGCCATCATGGTCTCTTTTAACACAACCCCCCTCCCAATAGTCATGCAACACATAATCATAACATAATTTACATTCATCGACCTTTTATACAAACGTCCGTCAAATCAAACATTCACATCTTTGAGTTTGCCATAGTTCTTGGCCAATATAGTTATTTTTACAGACGGGGAAATAGGGTGTTATAGGTGCATTTCAGGCTCAAAATAGGTATGGTTCCAAACTACTTTTGACATCTTCGATCTCACGTGCTCATTCAACGTCATGCCTAATCACAGCAAGTGGTCGCCCCTGGCTATCAGGCCTTGTCTCCATCCTGAGAAGATATCATTTAAAGGACATAGGACAGTAGTTAAAACCTCAGATCACTCTATAAATAGAAGGCATGGAAGCCCTGGCAGAGGGGTCGGGACTGTCAGCCTGAGGAAGATACACACATAGTTTGACAGAGAAGGTACACAGGTGGAAATATTTAGACAAGATGGCTAGATCATATCACACTTCTAGTAGTTGTGAATGGGTCTGAATATAAATATCTTAGTGTAAGAATTTGTTATGGTCGTCAATTGGTTGAGACAAGCTCCCTACTGTGTAATTTTGATTTTAGAACTATTCTCTCATTATGTATCAAATTTGAGACTTTTTCATTAATAGAATTCAACTTATTTCATCTCTTTGTTTAAACTGTGTTGAAACACTTGGGCATGGAGGATCCAGCCGAGGGTTATGGTTCTATTGTAATGTAGGTTTTATTACAGTAGTGTTGTGACTAGTTTTAGTCAACTTCATTGTTACTTTATTTCCCCTTATGATGAAAGGCTCGGGCATGGAGGATCCGGTCGAATTGTTGTAGTTGCATGACAATGTAGGTTTTATTATTAGGTTGTTGTCACATCTTTCAATTTATGAAACTTGAGTTCAAGAGTTCTCTTGATCCTGAGTTTTTCTTCACCAAGCTTCTTGAAAGCCAGATTCCCATAGCAATCTTGTTCACCTCTCTCACTAAGTCTTCCTTCTTCTCACACTTAAACTCAAATCACTGATTAAAATTAATGAGGACCTCACTTCCCTGTGCATTGCTTGTCCAGTTTTGTGATTAAAATCATTCTTGTACTGAGTTTTTTCCATTTGACCTCCATTCATAAAACCAACATCCACCAAACATTATGATGGGTACTGGGATTATCCTCTTGCAATATGAGGGTGATTCTCAGTGCTAATAGGGCCAATGATTATTTCCTCTCTAAATGGGTATTTTTACTATGTACTCTTCATATATGATCACTCTCGAAAAAATTGGATTTACTTCCTGAAGAACAAGGATGGAGTCCTTGCAAAATTTAAATAATTCAAAGCTCTGGTTGAGAACCTAACCAGAAGAAATATCAAGGTACTAAGATCAGATAATGGAGGAGAGTATACCTCCAAGGATTTCAAAAATTTCTGTACTGAAGCAGGGATCAAGAGGGAGTTCACAGTTCCTTACAACCCTCAACAAAATGGGTTTGCATAGAGGAAGAGGATAACTATCATCGAGGCAACCAAAGCAATGAAACATGATCAGAGTCTACCTACGACTCTATGAGAAGAAGAATGTATGACAACAGTGTATGTTCAGAACATGAGTCCTCATCAGATCTTGAAGAACATAATTCCAGAAGAAGCCTTCACCAGAGTGAAGCCTGAGATTGGACACTTCAGGATATTTGGGTGCCCAGTATATTTTCATGTACCCAAAGAGAATAGATCCAAGCTATACCCTTCAGGGAGAAAGGGTACATTTGTGGGATACAATGAATCTTCGAAGGCATATCAGATCTACATTCATGGTTAGAGACACATTGAGAGAAGTAGAGATGTTACTTTTGGGGAAGATATAGCCTTTCAAAGATCAGAGAATCTCATATGGAAATTGACAGTGAAACAATGCCTTCTCCCCCGTCATCAATTCAGAGGGAGATAAACATTATTCCAGTTGATCCAGTTGTTCTAGTTGATCCAGTTTCTCTAATTGACATGCCCAGAGATATTGCAGTAGGTGCAAGATACCAGATATATAAAATATGAAGAACAGAAACGAAATGCTAGAAATAACAGAATAACAGTAAAATATCCAGCATAATCTTCTCAATACACCGAAACGATATATGAAATAGCAACAGAAATAGCACTTGATTTAGATAGCAATGTTCACAGGCCTCTTCGAGGGGGAAACCTCCAATCGAGCAGCGCTCTGTTACAATAATATCCAAGCTAGGGTTCTCAATACCCTCGACTCCTATTTATACTAAAAAGAAGCATCTAGAGGAAGATCCTTCTAGAAGCGGAAGCT
>JASDQU010100883.1:24973-49644 GCA_032191745.1 Picea mariana
AGCATAATGGTGTGAAGTTGTGAGAACACAAGGGTTTAGAGTGAATTCTTAAAAAAGAGAGAGCATGGAATCACCCTATTTCCATGGAAAACATTGAGGATATGAGAATTTGAAGTGTTGAGGCTAAAATTCATTTTTTTTTCCAAACAATAGTCATCCATATATGCTTGGAAACTGATGTAGGTGCAAATCGCTTCTTAGATGGTGAAATTGTGTTGATAAGAGCTCAAAATTTCATGATATGATAAAATAATACTTAATATTGTGAAAAGATTATGAGTTTCTTGTAGATACTCCGTGGCCAAAAGTGTGATACCTTTCCCTGTGTGATCCAATATCCATAAATATCCTTGTTGACCCAATATCCATCAATATCGATACCTTTCCCTGTGTGACTCAATATCCATCAATCTCCTTGTTGACCCAATATCCATCAATATCCTTGTTGTTTGTGTGAATTAATTCAGAATAGGTATTTTGGAGAACTTCTTAGAAGCCTTATTGTTAAAGTTTTTAAAATTGTTTTCAAGTGATGTCCTAAAAATATAAAGCATGATCTGGAGAAAAGGACAACCCAATATCCATCAATCTCCTTGTTGTTTGTGTAAATTAATTCAAAGTTATTTATTTTGAATAGGTATTTTGGAGAACTTCTTAGAAGCCTTATTGTTAATTTTTTTTAAGTTGTTCTCAAATGATGTCCTAAAAATATAGAAGTATGATGTGGAGTGTTGGAGCCGCCTTTGTTTTTTTAGCCTGTTTAAAGTTTTGTATCGTAATGTTTGAAATTGAAAGTCGTTTTTCATATTTTTCCCGAAAAACTCAGAAGTCTCATCACGCAAGCAGCGATGGTTATCATACTCTTAAAGAAAGATTTATTTTTAATCGTTTAAATAAGTCTCTACTTTTGAACCTTGGGATGTCGCATGTCGGGAGTTATAGATCACATAGTTTACAAGTCCCAAGAGGGGAAACGACAAACTAGTTTTAAAAAATTTACCTAGATCCTTACCAAGAGTAAAGATACTCTAAACCATAGTTGAGCATCATTGAGATTTCGTGTCTCGGCGTTCGCTATCTCCAAAAGTATTACCGTCGTAACCCTGATAGCCGAAACCACAAGATTCTTATTAAAGTAACCCGGGTTAATGTTAAAGGTAAAAGGTTTAGCCACAGTTAAGCCCTATTGGGATTTCGTAACTCAGCCTGTTTCCCGTCAAAAGTTATACCTTCAAAACCCCGAGTCACGAAGTCGCGATATAGATAGAAACGTAATAAATTAAACACTTAATCCAGTTTTATCCTCCAATTTAATTAAATCATATCATCGCAATATCGCGATTTTGCAACTCGGCATATGAGCCTCCCAGAAGCTATACCTTTGAAGCTCTGAGCCGCGAAGTCACGATAGAAGTAACCACGTAATTAATTAAATGCCTAATCATGGATACTTTTTTCATTAATCAAAGCTAATTATCGCAATCTTGGGTCTTAAATGTTCAAAGGGTTAATGCGAAAACTCCCAATGACGTGAGTGCAGAAAGATTAATTTACGTTTAAAAAGGACTAATTAATCAATATAAGCCAACATTTTCATTGTTTTAATACGAAAATTAATATGCACAATCTCTGAGGTGATGTTAAACTTTCCTTGCGCCAACTTGCATTACGAACTATCAAAATTTATGACAATAATTGGAAACGAGGTGAATCGACAAGTAAGGATTTGGTTTTTATTGCTAAACTTAAGAATGATTTGACCATTTTGTCCATAAGGACGACCTAGTTTTAAATAGTCGAAGACATGGATTTTTTGTATGTTGTTTCAAATTTCATTTGTATTCTACATAGAGCCAACTTTTCATGAGCGAACTAATTTCTATATGTATACATATTTTTATCGCAGGAGAGCTAAAGTATAATTCCCCGCCATGGCCCCACAAAAAGAATCTAAAGCCACTGTTGAAGTTTCATGACAAGGTTCAGACAACGTACCTCACCTCGAAGTGTCAACTCCATCAGGACCTGGTCACATATTTTTGAAGTTCTACAGTCTAAATTGGTAGATGTTTTGGATGATTGAAGTGGAAATGAAAAATATGACCTGATCAACAAGTATAAGATCATCGTCCATGCTCAAATGAATAAAGTGGCGTCTAGGCCATGCCTACTCCCTTATTACGATATGGTTCGGTGGGCATTAGACCATGTAGATATACCGACCAGAACCATCATCAATGAGCAGAGGGTCACCATTGGGACTTTTAGACCTGAACAATTGCAGGCTATGTACAATTTGCTAACCATGTCGGACTATGTTTACAATGTCGAATTGCTGGAGAATTTTAAACAGAAGGAATGTGTGCAATACGACAAGACTATGTCTAGTTTAATCAAAGATTGGGTTTCACACCCTGTGAAGTTCGGGGCGGACAGTAATGGTATAAATTCGATAGCTTCTTTGGAACCACAGTTCAAATATATCGCTATGATGACCTGCAGATTATATGGGAGAGAGGACACCACACATTTTTTCGTTCAGTGAGTGCCTCTAATTCACACGGTCACCGAAGGCTATTCCTTCAACTAGGCTAAACTATTGTCTGATAGTTTGACCAGTCGAGTTACAAAGTATCGAGCGTAGAGGGAGAGAATAAATATTGCTTCGTTCTTTATGTCTACATATATCATGGATGTCGTATGTTTTATGATACCTTTTCCCTTGATGAGTTGGAGCTGGACTCCATCGGAGGCTGAGCCCATCCACGTCTACCATTCAAAGCTGTGGGAAGACAAAGCCTTAGATTTTGTGTATGAAATATTTAACTGGGTGATGGTCCCGCTGCATGTCACTATATTTGGCCACGTGCCACCCAGGATATCAGACAATATCATGGTAAATCTGAGTAGTATAGCCAACTGGTAGTTGGAAGCAGAATTTTCATATCTAGAGGTTTTCGGCACTTCTGTTCCTCCAAATGCCTTGCCTTTATTCATACCCAATAGGTTTTCTTTCCATGAGATCGCTAGACAAACCATAATCGGTGGCATAAGCAAGGAGCTTAAGGGATATTCTAAGAGGGTATGGCCACCTTTTTCTATTCATTTAAGTTCTTATTCTTTTTTAGATTTCGGGCATGCTAAAGTTGAGGTAGTAGCCCTGAAAGACCTGAAATTGGTTCATGTCGAAATCAAAAAGCACGATCCATAGAGGGCCATAAGTAATCACTTAGCTAGTTGCGAGCTGAAAAGGTTTGAACATGAATATTCGCCTCAGATGACATTCTCTGAGGTGCGATATCTTATACCGAGGTGTTGGCTCGGATACAAGCCCTGGCCCCTGAAGAAAGGGATGATGTTTTGAAATTGAAAGAACATAGATGGAGTTGTCTTCCCCCAATATTGTGGGGTGAAAATCCAATAACAGTAGAGGTGCAACAAAAAGGAGCCAAAGGCTCAAAAGATTCAGCATCCAGAAAAGAAGAACACTAGGACGGGGAGGAGAAAACTAATAGTCTGAAATCGGAAATAAAAACTCCCGATCCACTGACAAAAAAGACTCTAGTTACCACTCTAGGCCAGTCAGCTAAAAAAATCGGAGATCCCATCACCTCCATTACTCCCTTACAGTCAACTCAAGGGAACATAGACACACGGTGGATTTTCAACAAAGAATTGAGACCTATAAGGATGGAAGAGCTCCCACCAAATGAGTTCTTTTTTGATAAAAAGAGCAAAGCTTTGGTAAAAAGAGAACTCTATCAAGAAGAGGGATCAATGGCCAATAAGTTCAAGGTGTTGAGCGATGGGAAAGACAATAAGAAAGAAGATTTTGTTACAGAAATAGCTGGGACATTAGGGGCGTATGCTGCGACAAACCAATTTTCAGTCGGGGTTTTGAAAAATCAGCTGAAGAGAAAAAATTGCTTAATCAAAACCCTAGAAGCTAAGATAGCCATAGTAGAGGAAGCTTCCAAGGAATAGGCAAGCACAGGAATAAAACAAGCAAGAATGGACGACAAAAAGGAAATTGAGCTGCTCAAAGCTAAGCTCGAACAAGAAGAGTTGGTAGCTCAGACCAATCAGATACAGGTGGGCAAGCAAAAAGACTTGATTGAGCAGCTACAAGTTATATTAGAGTCCACCGAAACTGATGCAGGATCATCGCCCATGTCAAGCGAGACAACGCGAAAGCAGGAGATAGTTGGACAAGCCAGCGCGATTTCTTTTGAATTGCACCTTGAAAACTGTTGCGCAAAACATTAATGTATTCATTTGATGAAGCGCTCTTTGTATATTGTAATGGACCTTGATCAGATAAGCTCACGTCCTTAGGTAGATGAGTCATTTAATAGATTTAATGTAAAGTAGATAGGAATTAAATTTGAGATTTGATAGTTTTAGAGCTTGAGAGGGAAACGGGATATAGACACCCTCCTTTGTACATTGTAATATTATTCTGAGCTAGTTGAGCGTATTCAAAAGAGAAGAGCATGCAAAGAAGTGTATGAAGAACCTCCATGTACAAATATTGAATTAATAGAAGAAATCTTTGATTCAATTTCATGGTTGTGTTGCTCTCTGTGTACTATGGATATTATTCTCATGAATGTTTGCTTCTTGTCATGCATTTGCTTTTACATGCTGTGTATGTGATTTCATGGTTGAGTTGAAGTCTGTGAGAACAAGGAGTTAGTTTCAATTGTTTCTCTATCTCGAACCAGAGAATTCCTGCAAGGAGTGCAGTTGAATCGTCCACAAGGAGTGCGTTGACAGAAGGGTTCAAGTAGAGAGAACTTTTGTTCTAAGTTCTCAGAAGTGCAGATTTGGCACCGGAGCTGTGCAAGACGTGCGCAGTCTAGAAGAAGTCTCAGAGTTGCGATTCTGAGCAAAGGAAGTGAAAGACTGCTACTGCAGGTGTGCATAGAGTTGAGAAGACTTCATCACTTAGCCGTGATTGAAGATTTGCCGCAAAGAGTACGTGCAAGGAGTTTCCAGGAGGAACTCAAAATCTAAGAGAAGCTTAGGAAGGATAGGCCTTCAGCTTTGTGAAGGGCAGTGGAGAAAAGTTCCGTGAGCAAGCTGCTGGAAGCGTCGCAGGTTGGTGAGGTCGGCTCGTGGAGGGACACTTCTTGTTCGTGGATCACGCAAGGAGAAAAGTGGATGGTCGGTATTCTTCGTGAAGGATCCGAGCCTTACCGGGGACCATTTGATCTCTTCAGATTGCAAGGAAGGTTACAACATTAGCGTGAAGAAGTTCAAAGCTCAGGAGGGAAGGAGTGTTGATCGGGATCACGAGGAGCGTGACTCTACTCGTGGATCGGGCGTATCAGAGTTTCGCGTGGAAGCGATTGGAAATTCAGCTATGGAGATCATGAGATCACGAGGTGAGGAGTTCCGTGGAAGTTCGTAAATAGCGGGGACCACAAGAGTTGGCGACGTGGCAGGAGACATCGGGTATCAGATCTCGGGATTCGAAGGGATAAACAAGTGATCTCATGAGTGACGAGGTCGCGAAAGGATGAGGTAGCGATATTTCAGGTATCGGCACCTCGGGTTTCGAAATTCGAAGAAGGAGTCGGTTGAACTCGTGAATGGCGAAGACGTGAGGAAGAAAGATCGCGACATCGACGTTTCAACTTATCACATATCGGAGATTGAAACTCCGATTGTTTAGAGTCACGAGTTGCGATAGAGCGAAGTTCCGGTAGCGGGGAAGAAGAAAGTCAGCGGGTGACTTGTTGATGGCGAAATTGACCGTCCGTCAACTGGGAGAGTGGAACCAGTCTGGGGTTGTCTAATAACCCAAGCTGTTTGGAATGAACCACCCTGACGAGTTTAACGGCTCCATTGGGCACTCTAAGGTCTTAAAGAAACCTAAGAGAAAACTAATCTAAACTAACTAATCTATCTAAAACAAATAAAACAAACTAATACTAACTAAAACTAAATACAAGAAACTAAACTAACTAATAAACTAATACACTAATCTAATTAAAACAAACTACTAAATAAATTAAACTAAAACTAAATATAAACTACTCTAACTATTCTATATACTAACTACTAATTATTATTACACTAACTCTAATGATTAACCATATAATTAGTAACTGAATTACAACTTATTCACAAATATACAATATCTACAACTTGCAGATTTGAATAAAACCTGTAAAATTCATTTGTTTTCTGCCCTAAGACAGCCAGAGATATATTTTTGATTTTATGATTTTATGAACAAGAAATAAAACTTATTGAAATTAAACAATCTAATATATTTACTGAAATTAAACATTCTAATATACTAATTCTACCTATAAATCTAAACTTATATCTAAACTAAACTAGTAATGAAAACAGTAAACAAACAAGTGACTAACTGACCTGGAAACGCTCCCAATTTGTCCTGTGTGTGATGACTTCGAAGTTGGTCAGAGGAAGGAAACTCGCACCGGATGATCCAGAAGCTTCTCGTAAATGATAGGCTGCACTGCTCTTTGAGTTGTTTACAGGACAAACAAGACATAAAAAATCATAAAAATTATATGATTTATAAATCTCTGCAATAAGGGAGACCTGTTACGCAAAAACTTATACTTAATAATTCAATTTATGAAGAAGAGAAATCTGTCGTTCACAAACTGAATCAAGCAATTGCTATGTTTTTTATACACTTGGAAGAAATCAGATATGGATTATATTAATTAAATTATATCATTTGCAAAAGACTAAGATAGCTAAAGTAGTCATTAACCGGATGCAAATAGATACACATAAACATAAAACAAAATATTGATATTATGAAAGCTAAAGTTGTAGCAGAATATCAAATTCTATCTCAGTCTATATTAAAATTCCATATCCTTGTTCTCCCACGAATGAGGATGTCCTTATTACAAAAATAATAAGTACATATAAGTCTTTCCATAGGTTAAAACCTCCCTGTGGATAATATCAAACTGTTTTACATAATCTGGGAAAATATCCCAAAATCAACTAAAATAGGAAACTAAAATGCAAGTAAAATATTTCAAGTATCCTCTAACTACTCATCAAATCCACTGCAATTTCGAATTCATCTGCAATAGACCAAAAATAACAAGTTAGAAAGATATTTTATTAGCAAGACAATAAAAATCTAATCCTATAGACATAGCTACAGAATCATGTGATTCTGTAGCTAGTCTAAAATAACATACAGGATCAGAATCGAAATCAAATCAAATCTTTAAAAATAATTAAAACCAATTTTTTTCCAATGATCATTTAAAACGAAATACTCAAGATTCAAATGATTTTATCTTTCAAGATTAAACATAATCAAAAGTGATTCAATCGAAAACAGGGGTAAGAATACTCTGTTTTACTGTTACCATAAAATCGGGTCAAACAGTGACAATATTGTTTCATGTCCAATTGAAATTGATAGTAAACCATATCATATGTGATACGATCTAATCCAACACAACCATTTCCCACTTGTTATAGCTATAATGATATAACAACAGATTCATATCGTTCAATCGAATACACAGATGGAAAGAACTGTTTCGATTATGTGCAAACGAAATCATACACAACAACGTCGACCTAACCAAATTCGTGATAGATTTCTTGCACAGTCAACAGATAGAATCGATTAATTCTGATCACAATCTTAATAGAATCAACATAAATCATAATTGGAAGCTGGGCAAATAATCAACAAAAATCACGACTGAGTTTAATATGGAAATAGATCGTGAGTCTGGATATAGTCTAATTCGTCCTACGAATCAAATTCAAACAGCATATTCATTGCAATATGAATCCAACTGATAACATGGTGAAACTAACAGCAAACCAATGCATATCAACCGGCTGGGTATAACTGTTATGAATTGAATCTATTCACGATTTGGATGCATATTAACAGAATCACATTGAAAATAATCCAAATTGTATTCCTGTTGGTCAAAATCATATGAGACATAAAACCGTACAATTAACCATATCAAAACTGTTGCCAATCATAGCATATACATTATAACCAAATCGAATTGAAATGTGATTGTGTTTAAAATTGAAGTATGAGAAACAACTTGTGGCTAGAATATATACAAATGACTTCAATTGACAGCAGAGTATCCATTTTAAATCAATAAATAAAATCAAATCCACACCAAGATCCAACAAATCGATGAAAATCCAATAAAGGCTAAACTAGGAAAACAAACTTCCATTAATCAAAGCAAAGCTATGTACAGAGTGCATATAATGTGATAGAACCAATCAATGTTGTGAACAGAGCTATCCAAAACCGAATTTGAATTCGTTATATAAACAAGCGATATCAAAACATACCTGTGTGAGGCTGCTCAAATTATGCCAACTTAGAATTCACGACCGTTGTGGCGGATTCCACATTTTTAAACAAGATGGAGCCTGTCGTCCTTTTCTTTCTATCAGTGGCTTGTAACTTAGCCTTTTGACTGGTAAGAAATGCAACCTGGTCCTCCAAAGAGTGAATTCTCCACTGTAGAATTGGCACATCAAGATAATATCTCTCTAACCATGAGCTACATTGATCGCAGGGTGGCGCTGCAGATTTAGACAGAGCAGGAGAGGGTTTGGATAAATGACCAGGGGCTTCACAAGGCAGCTTAATGCCTGGGTAGTTAGGGTGATTTTGTAGGCAGGGGGGTAAGTTTGTCACAAATTCATATGAGGGTTCGGCACACAAACCTTGTGAATAGGGGTACTCACTAGCCAAGAAACGCTCTACCTCCGAATCAGAGTCCTCACTCAACACGATAGGGTTAGGATTGACAGGGGGTTTTGGCTTGTTCCTTTCCACTCGAGAAATTAACTGGGCAGTCTTTTTGCCTTTGGCATTTACAGTGGGTTTTTCCTTGGGCTTTTTTCCCTCAGGCTTACCAGTCTCAACATCCTTAGTCACAGAGTGGCGTAGGTCGATAGGTTAGTCGGGCAAGGGTTTAGGTAACAGAATGTTGTAGGGTACTGAGGGTATAGACTTAGCCTCGCTCACCACAGGTTTGTCAACCTCTGGAGGGTTCGAATCCTCAAAACCATTGCGAGCCATGAAACTGCTCCAATAATCATCGTGTAGACTCAAATGACAGACCAAAATAATATTAACCAGCCCATAGTGAAAAAGGCTACTGTCGGCCTGGTTCCTTTTTTATTTCTTTGACATCTTAAACAGGCTTCTATGCAAGTAATAAGGCATATTAAGCTGATAACCCATAAAGACCATAAGCAAACGAAGGTGGTGTAAGAAAACTAACCCATACCGCCCTTCTCAGGTGATAAACTGTTTGATTATCATCAACAAATCATGCCAACACTGTTTGAGCATCGTTACTGGTAAACCTTTATCACAGGAGGTGATTTTTCATGACTGGAAGAGCAGCGTCCATGGGACCTCCTCTACTTTGCAGTTCTTGGACCATCGTTGTCCAGTGGCAGGCAAACCCATAGCCAAACTGAGAAACTGTTCATCAATTTCCAATTGAACATCGTTGACCTTGGCTCGACAGCCATCGAAGGTCAAAGCGAATTGCCGAGCTACGCAGAGGTTAAAACCCTCAAATTTTTGTATAAATGGCATCCACCCAATTTCCTCGAGGTCACTGCGGGCACTATCAAACATCAACAGGGCCTGGCTCCCATTGGGTTCAGCTTGAACGACTGGAGCCATGGATCGAGCACATGGTAAGGGTTTGGTTCGAGTTCATCAACAGAGGGTAACAACGTTACCCGAACTAACAACAATGAATCTAGCCAAATTGGGTAGGCATTAACACAAGCATGCGAAGGTGGTGGAGTTGTTTACCGCCATGCAGAACAATAATGGTCATAGTACAACCACCGATATGGCTATTCAAATCATAATGGTGGATCATCCATTAAGTCTTGCATACAACTAATCAAAATCCAATGTGCATACCAATACGCGCCAGTGCTACCATAGTGTTCAAAACATTCATCGTATAGGTTAACACCAAAAATCATATATGTGCCAATGTATCAATCAACGTTTAACCAAGGTGCCAAATTGAATTCATATAGTCGACTAGCCAAAGTTTTTGAAAAAATGAACATAAGGATTATATATATATAAAAACAAAAATAAATCATACCCCTATGTATTTCATAAAATCAATGATTAGGCAAGTCATAGAATGCAAATCCAAATGCTCAATGTCTTAATAAAATCAAGTTATGAAAATATAAGAATGTCCAAATAGGCATAGTTCGAAAATCCTTTCAGCCACATAACGATAAACCAAAGTTAAGTGCCATAGAAAATATCAATAAAAGGATAACGACAATTCGGATAGTGATCGAAATATGACCCCGAAAGGAGAAGTTTTCATGCTTACAGTCATGAAAACTTAATGGAAGCAAATTTGCAAGTGTCGCAAGAAATGAAAATATCGTCTATTTGAAAAATGCGACGAAAATTTGAAGTTCGGAAGACATAGGTGTAGGCAACTTATAGGACAATAGAAAAAATTGAATTGGCTGCCAGCATGACTGACGCATTGGGCCTCGGGGGTTCGAGTGCCTAGTTGATCAACAGAGAACTTGCGAAGCGCAAAGTTTCGATCCTCCGATAAACAAGAAAAGAGGATCGTGAGGCAAGAACTGTGGGTGCAGATCTTCCGATTGGAAGATAGAAGAGTATTGATGCTCTTCGGGCCGAGGAAAAGGAGAAGGTCCTCTGAGCGAGGCGAGGAGTTATCGTGGGAGGTATCTCTTACACACCTTGCGTCAGAAAGCCAAGTTATAAATATTGGGATATTCCAGTCGCAGGCTATGGAGATTCGAGGCAAGGTTTTTGCAGCCCAACAAAGTTTACTTGCAAAGATAGAGACGATTCAGGACAATTGTTTGGTTATTGATCAAGTATCAAAAAAATTATCTATCAGAGAGAGAGAAGTTGGAGAAGCTTGGGTCACATTTGAAGAGGTTGTAATAGCTACGACAAACAGGGAATCGGGAAAAAGTTCCAGGTTTTCCCTTTCGGAACAGACCCGAGGTAATATTTTTTTGAAAGAATGGGAACGCAACATATTAGAAGGCAAATTGCAAGCCAAGAAGGTAAGAAAATCCTGTGAAGAGGCTTTCGGTTCCATAGATGGAAATCTGTTAAGCATTGATAGTGAGAGTAATCCGGAGATGTTGAGCCAAATGGATATGACGAAACTCTTGCTTGATATAAATGAAAAAGAAGAAAGAGATTCGGCTGAAATATCACAAGTAACTATGGCAGACATAGTTCAAATAAACATATGTATGATTAAACCAAGTGTGCAATTGTGCGCTATTGACACCCTAGACAGATAGATGGAAGAAAGGTTGCCGCAATTATTCAGAGATTGTTACATTTTTTAGGCCAATTGTCAAGTGGAACCTTCAAGGTTGATATCTCAGATGGTGGAAATATGTTTCACTTGTACCGAGCATGCGAGAGGGCAAGCTTCTACTACCAAATAAAGACATAGAATAAAGAAATGAAACGATTGATCTCCTTGTCATTGTAAATGAAAATCCTGGAATGATTGGGATTCCATCATATGTAAATTTGTATAAATATACAATAGAAGGAAGGAACAAGGGCTTGACCTTTTTGGGTCGATTGTAATAGAGATTTTTCCTCGAGAGTTAATACAAAGCAAATCCAAATATTCTTGATTCCGTCATGACTGTGTTATGAGTTTGTTTCCTTGTATTTCATATTTAATTTCATTTCATATATGTATATGATGAATGCTTCGCTATAATTTAGTACAACCTCTACTATAGTGAATAATTTCTAGCTTTCTATATTGTTTACCATTTTTCCTTTGTACTGGCTATTAGCAGGTATAAGACCAGTGAACATTTTAGATTTCTATATATATTTCATGCTTCATCAGGTTATTTCTTTATCTTTTTCTTCTTCTGTTTATGAGTGAGATTCTCCCTTGATAGGAGCCTTACATGATAGACAAATTAATGTTTTCTTACACCCTACATACATTTATTAAAATATGACTCAGTTAGGGGAAAGGGCCTTTGGTTTGCATCCTATTTTCACCATCAGAGTTGTAAACTCTCCTTTATATGACCAAAATCGAGACAACACCTAAAAAATTTTCTTTGAGATTTTCTTGTTATGATGTTCTTCTATGACTGTCCCTGTGACAAGATAGCCTAATATCCAACCCATACTATCAGATCAAACACATATTGCCTTGAATCTTTTTGATACTATTCTTAAATCAACCACTACCCAGGTCAAACTGGAACATTCATCGGCAACGATTGAAAGGGACATAAACATCCAGGAACAGTTGGAAGCTAGACAACAACCTAGAAATCAACCCTAGCTCCCCTTGCCGAAGGTTGACATTTCTTCCTTCTCTACCCCTTACTCACTTTCATATGCCTAGACACTGTACTTCTAAGCCTTAACTACAGACTCTGGAACAACATATTTTTGGCACCGTTGTCAGGGACCGAAGTTATGAAATCTTTTTCCCTGAGAAAATGACATTTGTTTCGTTGAAAGTGCCACCCTTTGATAGTGAACAAAGAGTGCACACCTTTTAAAGGATTGCCAATCTTTCACTTGGAGACTCCATGATTAATAAGATGGCGTCCGAACGAAGGAATACTAGGCAAAACCTATATGGTAAACAGACCACACCCGTTACCGATCCTGAGAAGATGTTAAAGGCGAGAGGCTCTCTTAAGCCGACCCCTGCAGTCTATCAGTTTAAATACCCAAAACTGAAGACCAAGATTTCTTATGAACCTTCAACTTCATGTAGCCCTCTTTTTGACACTAAAGATCTAACATCAAACTGCTCCGAGGTTAGAAGCGAAACCCATCTGATAAATCCTGTAGAACACAAAGGAAAAAGTCATGTAGAAAATTCATCTGTTGTCGATATATAGTCGACCCTTCAGTTGAATTTCACGACCCCACATAGTCCTAAAAAATATTTCACACATCCAGTATCCACACTCATTGGTTCCCCTAACTACATCTCTTGCAAGTCTGAAGAGCCAAGCCCCCACATCCCTTCCCAGTCATCCTCAGATTTTTCACCCCGTGAAGAAAGTAAAGATTCACTTTTAATCTTCCAAAACCCCCTTTTCAACTTTCCACTAATAACGATGGCAACCGCCGGAGGGGGACGTGGAGGGGTTATCGAAGGAGGAGGTGGAGGTGCTCCTAGGGGAGGAGTTGGAGGTCAAGGGCCTAACCCCCCTCCCAGAGTTTTTGCTAAAGTGGAAGCAGAAAATGCTCCTTTGGTATTGCCCATTCCGTTGCACGACCTTCCCAAAAATTATATAAAAAATTTGCCAAAATTCACTGGGGAAGGAAATCTGACCGCAACTGAACACATAAATTTCTTTGATCAATTCGCAAACATCCTAGGACTCGAACATGAAGATGTGTATTCGAGGATTTTATTCCAAACCTTCGAAGTTAAGGTCCGAAATTGGTTTCAGAGTCTACCTGGAGGATCTATCTTGTCCTATGATGCCTTGGAAGAAACTTTCCTTAGACAATGGGGTGAAAGAAAGGACCACCTATACTATTTAACCGAGTTTGGGTCTTTAAGAAAAAATAATTTAGAAATAGTTATGGATTTTATTCAAATATTCAACAAGCTGTGTAACAAAATCCCAGCCGAGGTTAAACATTCCCAACCCGCAACCAAAGTAACTTTCACGGGGGCTTTCGAACCAGATTTTGCACTTCTTTTACGAGAAAGAAGGGGAGCTACTCTAAACCGAATGCAAGATGACACTATAGAAATTGATTCAAATATGATCGCTTCTGATAAGTTAAAATCTAAAGTAGAAGCGGGTAACCGAGAAACTAGATGCTTTATAGAACAAGTAGGGCCGTCAGGATCTAATAGATACACATATGAAAAAGTAGACAATATGGCCAGGGTAATTAAGGAACTGTCTAATAAGATATCCAGAATGGAGCTAGAATATGCTAAAGCCAATTCTTTCACCAAAAAGGATTTCAGGAAGAATCCCAATCCCCCAAATCAACAAAGATAGGTAAAAAATGAAGATCAGAAAATACAAACTCCCCTAAAGAATGAAAATTTTATAGGAGCGAATGATCTCCAAGATTTCAGAGATTCAGATGATGATGTCACGAACATGGGTGATGATTTCACACAACCTTATCTGACTAAAGAGGATTATGAAAAAATCCTAAACACTCAACAATCGTCTATTGAGGGTAAAGAAAGAGATTATACTGACCTTTGTAGTTATCAAGAAGAAACCGGTATGATAATGGTCGAGGTCCAACCTAGGTATAACTTGAGATCTAAGGGTAAGCCTATTTCAACTACTCAACCTAAGAAAATTCTCCCAAGAGGTCAAACTTATGAGCCTACCCCAGAAGAAACCATGTTACCTAACAACAAAGCCAAAGCAGTAAATGTGCAAGAACCTGAAGTAGAAAAGGTTGAGACTAAAACACAGGAAACAGAAGCAGTTAATACAAATACACCTTTAACCAAGATCATGAGTAATAAGGCAGTCCAGACAAATAAGTTGGAAAAGAAGGATTCATAAGTCCTAACTAGATAAACAAACAAGGTGAGCGGATCTTTCAGTTTCCAAAATGAGATAAATAAAATTAAGATACCAATTCCTCTGGTAGAGTTAGAGAAAAACCCTGTTTATCGAAAGAAGATTACCAAAGTGATAGGCATTACAGAGCTAGAAAGCCAATCTGACATTTTGAACCTGGAAGATGATAATCCCAACATCACTTTCGGTCCACATTTTGAAGGAGCCAAAGAAACTATTGCTCCCTTTTATATCACCTTAAATGTATATGATCAACTGCTACATAATTGCATGCTAGACTCCGGAGCCTCACATAACATGATGCCTAAAATTAATATGGACAAATTGGGTCTCCAGATCACCAGACCTTGCAGATATCTTTACTCATTTGATTCGAGAAAATTTAAGTGTATGGGAATGATAAAGGATTTAGTGGTCACCCTGGCACGGGTCCCAGTTAAGAGCATCTTGATGGATGTGGTCATTGCTGATATTCCCCCCAAGTACGGCTTACTATTGTCTAGGTCATGGGGAGCCAAGCTGGGGGGTTCTCTTCAACTGGATATGACGTACGCCATGATTCCTATGTTTGGTGGGAAATTTACTCGATTACATAGGGAGACGAGGTTAGCATATACAGTAAGCGACCCTCAAAATACAAACAAAACCCTATTTACATTACAGATCAAGAATTAGGAAATTGTATCTTATCTTTTGATAATGGTTTAGATGGTTGCACAGAGGAAAACAATATAGAGCATGAAGAGTCAGGTTACATGACCGAGGATATCTGTAGCACCAGTATCTGGAAAATGTTTTTTGATGGTGCCTCGTCTTGTGAAGGGGCTGGTGTAGGAGTGCTTTTTGTGGCACCTGAAGAAAGGTTTGTTGTCCCTTTTTCCTATAGACTACAATGGGATATAGATTATACTAACAATTTCTGTGAATACGAAGCCTTGGTCTTAGGATTAGAGGTTGTCAGAAGGCTAAAAATAAAAAAACTAGAGGTATACAGAGATGTTGAGTTGATAGTCAAAAAAATAAATCGGCAATACCAGGATAAGCATCCCAGATTAAGATCATACAGAGATTGTGCCTAGGATCTGATGGAAAAAATTTTCTCATCTATAAATGTCCACTTCATCCCACACACATAAAACTTATAAGCTGATGCATTAGCTAAAGAAGCTTCAACTTTCACTCCTCCTACAACCTTTAAATTGAAGTATCACATAGAGATAAGACACTGACCATCTATACCGGAGAATATCCAGCACTGGCAGGTTTTTGAGGATGATGAACAAATTAAGAAGTTTCTTGAAGCAGTAGGTGAATTTTCTGAAACTCATGTGGATCAAGAAAATCAAAATGACTAGATATGGATCGTGCAAGAAGGAGAGGACCCTCAAGCTTTCCAAGATAAAATCGTAAATCATCGCATGTTGGTCCTAAAAAATAACCAGATTCTGAAAAGACTGATCCCTCTGGAAAGACTGTTTGATCAAAATGACATACCTGTAAAATCCACCTTACAACCCCAACTAGAAGAGGTTCACGACTGTGACATAGGAACCAAAGAAGAGTCCAGGATGGTTAAAATATCTAAACTCCTCCCTGCTGAAGTAAAAGGCAAGTATAAGGACCTACTCAGACAATTTAAAGATGTTTTCACTTGGTCTTACGATGAGTTAAGAACCTACGAAACTACCATGATCGATCACAAGATACCTCTAAAGCCTGGGGTCAAACCCTTTAGACAAAAGATTAGGCAGATCAACCCCATTTTATTGCCTGTGGTTGAGAGAGAAGTGAAGAAGATTTTAGAGGAAAAAATTATAGTACCTCTGAGATATTCCGACTGGGTGGCAAACCTAGTCCCGGTCAGAAAAAAGAGTGGGGAAATTAGACTGTGTGTGGATTTGAGAAATTTAAATAAGTCCTCTCTTAAAGACAACTATCCGCTGCCTAAAATGGATCATGTGCTAGAAAGGGTAGTTGGGGCAAATAGAATGTCTATGATTGACGGTTTCTCTGGATATAATCAAATTACCATGAATGAACAAGATAAAGAAAAAATAGCTTTTAGTACCCCTTGGGGTACGTTCATGTATGATAAAATGCCTTTCAGTTTGATGAATGCAGGACCCACGTTCCAATGCGCTATGGACATCACTTTCATCAAAGAGAGGGATAAGTTCTTGTTCATCTATCTCGATGATTTAGCGGTTTTCTCCAAATTTGACGAAGAGCATTTGGTACATCTTAAACAAACATTCGAAAAATGCTGCAGGTTTGGTCTATCCTTAAACCCCAAGAAATCACACTTCGCCATGTAAGAAGGTAAACTTTTGGGTCATATTGTATCTAAGGATGGAATTAAGATTGATCCTAAGAGGGTTGAAGCGATAGACACTATAAACATTCCTAGAATGTAAAATAAATTCAATCTTTCTTAGGAAAAATATTTTTTTTACGAAGATTTATCCCAAATTTCGCTGAAATTGTAAAATTTATCACAGATATGCTGAAAAAGAACAACAAAGTAAAGTGGACAACAGAGGCTAAAGTGTCGTTCGCACACATTAAGAAATTCATAGCCGAGGCACCAGTATTGGCAAGCCCCAATTATCTAAAAGATTTTCTTATTTTCTTGTTTGCCTCCGAACATACGATTGTTAGGGTGCTCCTCCAAAAAAATGAAGAGGGTTTCAAACAATCGATTTCCTTTTTCAGCAAGAGCCTCAAAGAGGCAGAACTTAAATATGATATAATAGAAAAACAAGCGTACGCCATGGTAAAAGCACCGAAGGCATTTAGAACATATGTATTACACTCCAGGATAATCGTGTACGTACCTACAAGTTCTGTGAAAGATATTTTGGTACAACCAGATGAAAATGGGAAGAGAGGACGATGGCTTGCCAAGATTCAAGAATTTGACTTGGAAATCAAACCTACTAAACCGATAAAGGGACAAGGCCTAGCCAAACTTGTTGCTGAATCAAATCTTAGAGATCTGGATATAAACTGCATGCAGGAAGGTGAGGAAGACATGAACATAAACAAGCTTGATGAACGAGCAAGTGCAATTAAGATCGAGGAGAAGTTCGTATCATCAGAATGGTACAGAAACATAGTATCCTACCTGCTGACTCTAAAATGCCCAAGTGAACTATCGTCATCAAAATCCAGAACTTTAAAGCTTCATGCGGTTAAGTATTGTATTGCCGAAAATCAACTATATCGAAAATACCCACTCGGTTTCTTTTTAATATGCTTAGTCAAATCAGAAACAGAAAGGGTTATAAGTGAATTTCACGAAGGAGTGTGTGGAGGACATCATGCTTGGAGGGCCATAGCTTACAAAATTCTGAGGGCTGGGTATTAATGGCCAAAACTCTTCTCAGACGTTAACGCTAAGGTCTGAGCCTGTAACCCTTGTCAGCGATTTGCAGGCAAATAGAAACTCCCAGTGCTGCCCTTAGTTCCGGTCAAAATTGAAGCCCCTTTTCAACAATGGGGGCTAGATTTTATAGGAGAGATTAATCCACATTCTAGTTCCCAACACAAGTGGATCTTAACTACCACAGACTAGTTTACTAAAGTGGTAGAAGCTATTCCAACGAAAAGGGCAACTGACTCGGTGGTAATAGATTTCTTAGAAGACAATATCTTGTCAAGATTTGGTTGCCCCTGAAATATAGTCACAGATAATGCCCAAGATTTCAAATCTATGGCTATGATCAGCTTTTGCCAAAAGTATAATATCGTTCTTTGCCATTCTACAGCATACTACCCCCAAGGAAATGGACTGGCCGATTCATCTAACAAGAGCCTGATCAATATAATTAAGAAAGTGTTGGATGAAAACAAAAAGTCTTGGCATGTGCATTTAAAGTACGCCTTGTGGGAAAATCGCATAGTCACTAAAAATTCTATCAGCATTTCCCCTTTTTAGATGGTATATGGGATAGATGCGGTATTACCTATAAATTTAGCGCTCCCCATGATGAAATTGTGGCAAGATCAGAAAGAAGAACCTAATCATGTCATCAGGAGGATAAACCAGCTAATCGAGGTTCAACAACACAGGGTCGAAGTAGATGAAAGGTTGCATAAGTATCAAGAGGACATGTAAGGCAAAGTAAAAATATTTCCTTCTAGGTGATTTAGTTTTAAGGTTGGATGCAAGGAGGGAAGAAATAGTGAAACATGGTAAATTCGATCACCTCTAGTATGGGCCATTCAGAGTCTCGGCTCTCAAAGGGAAAAATTCTTTCCTACTAGAAAATCTAGATGGTGAAATCCTTAATGCCCCTATCAATGGGTGTTATCTAAAGCATTATATGACATAAGAAGTTGCCAAATATATATATATATAAAATAAATTTTCTGTATATTTCATATATAAATTTTTTTTTAGACATGTATATATATTTCATTACGCATTGCTAGTTTGATTTTATTTTCTTTTAGTAAATTATCGACACCTTTCAAAAAGCCTCGATAACCTTCATATTTTCCTTTTTATAGGTTTTCAACTGCAAACAAAACGAGCAGGAGAGGCACACAGAAGGTCGCGTATCGAAAAATAAATTGTCTTAAACATGTGATAAAAAATATTTTTAATAGTTTGAAAAGAAAATGAAACAGTAAGATAAAGGTGAGATTTCCTGAAAGACTTGTTCTGAAGGGCTATCAAAGAAAACCAAGATAACCTCATAAGATACAGCAGCATCATCTGAACAAATAAATAAAAGAACATTTCCATGGTTAATCGTTTACAAAAGAACAAAATGAAATAAACAAGTCATTCAAGGTAAAGCGCCCCCGAAAAAGATTTTCGAGAGTCAGTTTTGATTTTTTGACCTCTGTTTTTCAGTTTATAGATCTCTATCTGTCACCCTTTTCTTCTTTCAAGTTTACCTTTTGAAAAAGCCAACATCTTTCCGGTTTCGTATACGTAAGAGGAAGAGATTTCGTTTTAACCTCGAAAGCTTCAAAGAAGATTGTGAAAGGTAAGCTAGTCTTCACAACTCCTTGGTCCCCCACTAAACAAAGTGACGCTTAAGTGATCCTGACTTTTCTAGGTTGTTCAACAGTTTCGCGGGATTGAGGATTGCTTGAATAGAACACTCCAATAAATTAATTTTTCCCTTTTTCCCTGTGAACAAAGGTGTTGTGAAAGTTAAGGGAAGGTTGGTACTGAGTAATGAAAGTAAGTTGACAGACCTATAATACAAAATATTACACAAATATCAGCCCCCATACAAACTGATTGCCCCCATCTTTGTTCTCTAAAAAAGCAAATTATAAGACAGGTGGTGAAAGGAAATTCAGAAATGATTTCCCCCACCTAGTCCAAAAGACGATCAAAGGAAATTCATAAATGATTGCCCTCATTTCAGCATTTAAATGCATAAATATATTCTGAAGTGGTCAAAGGAAATTCAGTAAAAAGGGCCAGATAACTTCACCGAGGTACCAAATAGGCTCACTGGTAGTGAAGCAATATCTGAGATATTTGTAAGGTTGTTATACATGAATATCACTCTACTCTGGCAACCAATTCTTTTTAAAACCTGATCTACATCTCAAGTTCAGACAGGGATTCCTGATTGAAAACATATAATTTTTTTCTTTTGATGCAAGCTGATAGCCACAAGATTTGTTGGGTCTCCTAGAACTGTTTTAATTGTCTTAATGCAGACCTAAATTCAGTAACGGGAAGGAGAAAGTGGTGAAGGGGACTACAGCTGATTTTAAAAAGTATCTGAGTTTTGAAAAGATTTTCAAAAGTAAAAAACAAAGTTTTTTTCCCTTTCAATATCCTGTTCTAGGGAACTTTTTCGCTGGATTAAAGCCATTGACTCCATTTACGCAATATAGGCACGTGGTCTACTATTCTTCCCGTCTTGCAGGAAAATGGGATCCCTAGTTGGAGCCACCTTTGTTTTTTTAGCCTGTTTAAAGTTTCGTATCTTAATGTTTGAAATTGAAAGTCGGTTTTCATATTTTTCCCAAAAAACTCAGATGTCTCATCACGCAAGCAACAACGGTTATCATACTCTTAAAGAAATATTTTTTTTAATCATTTAAATGAGTCTCTACTTTTGAACCTTAGGATGTCGCATGTTGGGAGTTATTGATCACATAGTTTACAAGTCCCGAGAGAAGAAACAATGAACCAGTTTTAAAAAGTTTACCCAGATCCTTACCGAGAGTAAAGATACTCTAAACTGTACCTCAGCATCATCAGGATTTTGTGTCTCGACATTTTCTAGCTCCAAAAGTATTACGGTTGTAACCTCAATAGCTGAAACTGCGATATTCTTGTTAAAGTTACCCGGGTTAATGTTAAAGGTAAAATGTTTAGCTACGGTTAAGCCCTGTCGGGATTTCGTAACTCGACATGTTTTCCCTCAAAAGTTATACCTTCGAAACCCTGAGTCGCAAAGTTGCGATATAGATAGAAACATAATAAATTAAACACTTAATCAGGTTTTATCCTCCAATTTAATTAAATCATATCATCGCGATCTTGTGATTTCACAACTCGGCATACGAGCCTCCTGGAAGCTATACCTTCGAAGCTTCGAGTCGCAAAGTCGCGATAGAAGTAACCACGTAATTAATTAAATGACTAATCATGGTTAAATTTTTTATTAATCAAAGCTAATTATCGCAATCTCGGGTCTTAGAGGTTCAAAGGGTTAAAACGAAAACTCCCGATGAGGCGAGTGCTGAAATATTAATTAACATTTAAAAAGGACTGATTAATCAATCTAAGCCATCATTTTCATTGTTTTAATACGAAAATTAATATGCATAGTCTCTGAGGTGATGTTAAACTTTCCTTCCACCAAATTCCATTACAAACTGTCAGAATTTATGACAGTAATTGGAAACGAGGTGAATCGACAAGTAAGGATTTGGTTTTTATTGCTAAACTTAAGAATGATTTGACTGTTCTGTCCCTAAGGACGACCTAGTTTTAAATAGTCAAAGACATGGATTTTTTGTTTTTTGTTTCAAATTTCAGTTCTATTCTATGCAGAGCCAACTTTTCATGAGAGAACTAATTTCTGTATGTATACATACTTTTATCGCAGGAGAGCTAAAGTAGAATCCCCCAACATTGCCCCGCGAAAAGTGTCTAAAGCCACTATTGAGCTTTCAAGACAAGGTTCAGACAGTGTTTCTGATACTTCACCTCGAAGTGTCGACTCCATCAGGACCTGGTCACATATTTCTGAAGTTCTACAGTCTGAATTGGTAGATGTTTCGGATGATTCCAGTGGAAATGAAAAAGACGACCTGATCACCAAGTATAAGATCATCGTCCAGGCTCAAATGCATAAAGTGGCGTCTAGGCCACGTCTTCTCCCTTATTACAATATGGTTTGGTGGGAATTAGACCATGTAGATATACCAACCAAAACCATCATCAACGAGCAGAGGGTCACCATTGGGACTTTTAGACTCGAAAAATTGCAGGCTATGTACAAGTTGCCAGCCGTGTCGGACTATGTTTACAATGTCGAATTCCTGGAGAATTTTAAACAGAAGGAATGTGTGCAGTATGAAAATACTATGTCTGGTTTAATCAAAGATTGGGTTTCACACCTTGCGAAGTTCAGGGTGGACACTAATGGTATATATTCGATAGCTTCTCTGGAACCACAGTTCAAATATATCACTATGATGACCTACAAATTATATGGGAGAGAGGACACCACACATTTTTTCCTTCAGTGGGTGCCTCTAATTCACATGGTCGCCCAAGGCTATTCCTTCAACTGGGATAAACTACTATTTGATAGTTTGGCCAGTCAAGTTACAGAGTATCGAGCGTAGAGGGACAGTGGAAAGATTGCTTCGTTCTTTATGTCCACGTATATCATGGACACTGTATGTTTTCTAACACCTTTTCCTTTGATGAGTTGGAGCTGGACTCCATCGGAGGCTGAACCCATCCATGTCTACCATTCAAAGTTGTGGGAAGACAAAGCCTCAGATTTTGTGTATGAAATCTTTAACTGGGTAATGGTCCCGCTGCATGTCACTATCTTCGACCACCCGCCACCCAGGATCTCAGACAGTATCGTGGTAAATCTGAGTAGTATACCTGACTGGTACGTGGAAGAAAATTTTTTATATCTCAGGGTTTTCAGCGCTTATGTTCCTCTGAATGCCTTGCCTTTATTCATACCCGATAGGTTGGCTTTTCGTGAGATCGCTAGACAAACCGTAATAGGTGGCATAAGAAAGGATCTTAAGGGATATTCTAAGAAGGTATGGCCACCTTTTCCTATTCATTTAAGTTCCTATTCTTTGTTAGATTTTGGGCATGCTAAAGCCGAGGCAGCGACCCTGGAAGACCTGAAATTGGTTCATGTCGAATTCAAAAATCACGATCCAAAGAGGGTCGTAAGTAATCACTTAGCTAGTTGTGGGCTAAAAAGGTTTGAACATGAAAATTTTCCTTGGGATGACATTTTCCAAGGCGTGAGATCTTATGCCAAGGTGTTGGCTCAGATACAAGCCCTGGCTCCTGAGGAAAGGGCTGATGTTTTGAAATTCCAAGAACATCGGCAGAGTTGTCTTCCCCTAATATTGTGGGGTGAAAATCCAATAACAATAGAGGTACAACAAAAAGGAGCTGAAGGCTCAAAATATTCAGCATCCAGAAAAGAAGAACACCAGGACGGGGAGGAGCAAACTAAGAGTCCAAAACTAGAAATAAAAACTCCCGATCCATCGACAAACCAGACTCCATTTACCACTCCACGCTAGTCAGCTAAGAAAATCAGAGATCCCATCACCTCCATTACTCCCTTACAATCAACTCAATCGAACATAGATGCAGGGTGGATTTTCAATGAAGAATTGAGACCTATAAGGATGGAAGAGCTTCCACCAAATGAGTTCTTTTTTGATAAAAAGAGAAAATCTTTGGTAAAAAGAGAATTCTATCAAGAAGAGGGATCAATGGCCAAGAAGTTCAAGGTGTTGACCGATGGGAAAGATAAGAAGAAAGAAGAGTTTGCTACAGAAATAGCCGAGACATTAGGGGCGTATGCTACAACAAACCAATTTTCAGTCGGGGTTTTGAAAAATGAGTTGAAGGGAAAAAATCACCTAATAAAATCCCTAGAAGATAGGCTAGCCACAACAGAGGAGGCTGCCAAGGACCAGGCAAGTGCAGGAATAGAACAAGCAAGAATGGCTGACAAAAAGGAAATTGAGCTGCTCAAAGCTAAGCTTGAACAAGCAGAGCTGGTAGCTCAGACCAGTTAGATATAGGTGGTCCAACAAAAATACTTGATTGAGAAGATATAGGTTAGATTAGATTCCACTGAAAGCCAAGTTATAAATATCAAGATATTCCAGTCCTAGGCTATGGAGATTCAAAGCAGGGTTTATGTAGCCCAATGAAGTTTACTTGCAAAGATAGAGATGATTCAGGACAATTGTTTGCTTATTGATCAAGTATCAAAAAACTTATCTGTTAGAGAGAGAGAAGTTGGAGCAGCTCAGGTTGCATTTCAAGAGGCTGTAATAGCTACAACAAATAGGGAATCGGGAGAAATTTCTAAGTTTTCACTTTCGGAACAGACCTAAGGTAATATTTTGTTGAAAGAATGGGAATCCATCATATCAAAAGGAAAATTGCAAGCCAAGAAGGTAAGGAAATCCTGTGAAGAATCTTTTGGTTCCATAGATGGAAATCTGTTAGGCATTGATAGTGAGAGCAATGCTGAGACGCTGAGCCAAATGGATATGGTGAAACTCTCACTTGATATAAATGAAAAAGAAGAAAGCGATTCGGCCGAAATCTCACAAGTGACTATGGCAGGCATAGTTCAAATAGACAAATGTATGATTAAACCATGTGTGCAATTGTGTGATATTGACACCCTAGACAGACAGATGGAAGAAAGTTTTCCGCAATTAGTCAGAGATTGTTACATTTTTTAGGCCAATTGTCAAGCGGAACCTTCAAGGTTGATATCTCAGCTGGTGGAAAGATGTGCCACTTGTACCGAGCATGCGAGAGGGCAAGC
>JASDQU010100883.1:62617-80442 GCA_032191745.1 Picea mariana
GATGTTTAGTCTTCTTTACCCACTTCTGAAGGTGTCCCCGCTTCTCAAAACTTGATCTCTCAGCTTCCATCTTTTCAAAAATGTCTTCCTTTCTAACTTCATGCCTTCTTCTAGTCATGCTATATGAAGTCCTCATCTTGGACTTTCTTCTTGTGTTCCAAGAATCCTAGGATTTTTTACCAAATCCACTACAACTATAGCATCTCATGATGTGACAATGAGTAGCAATGTGTCCTACTTGATTACATCTCCAACATATTAGGGTGTTATGAAATATTTCATTATATCTCCTTGCATAAAATATGCATTCCAAAGCGTTGTGACCATATTCATTACATGAGTAACAGTGACTGCAAAAAACATTTTCATACATTTTCTTTGGTGTCCATCTTGAAGGTGTCTCTCTTCTTTGAGGTGTAAATATGGGTTATTTATGTCTTCCTTGCTTTKTTCTTTTGAAACTTTCCTTTCCTTGTGTATATGGTTGACTTGCACCATTATTTCYATCCTTTGAGAGTGAGGGACATACCTCATGCTTCTTTAAGGTGCTTGTTTCAACATGTGTATCTTCTTTCTTCTATCCAAGACCTGATTTATCATTTGGTGATATTTGACTATCCAAGATCTCATTCAATATTGTTGAGCTATTCAAGAATTTGTCTGACTTCTCTACTTTCTTTCTAAGATCAACAACTTCAGCTTCCAACTTATGACATGAATATTCCTTTCAATTTACTTGTTTCTTTAATAGTTCCTCTATCCTTTTGGATTCTTCAATTTGGGTCTTGAGATGGACATTAAGTTCAAGACTTTTTCCAATCTCATCATCTAGCTTCTTGCTCTCTTATATTTAATTCTTTAGTCTTTTGATCTCTTCCTCTTTTTATTCTAATTGAGTCTTTTTACTTTCTTCTTGTTCCTTGAGCATTATCTTTAACTTCAAAATATACCTTTGATTATTTTTAAGAAACTTTTTAGTGTTCTCAGAAAGATAGATATATTCTATGTAACAATCGTCATAGTTGTATTCAAATAGACCCCATTCAACTTTAGTTTTAAGCTCTAATAGTTCTTCTTCTACTTCTTCCATTGGATAACTATCATCTAACTCTACACAAACTATTTCTAGCTTTTCTTATTCACTTGTAGAGAAATATTCAACATCATCACTTTTTGAAATATTGCAATCAAGAGATTTTGGAGATTCTTTACCTTCATTGATCTTTATGGAATTTTCTTCAAGGTGTTCCTTTTTTCTTTGTTATGTCTTCTCTAGCTTTAGCCATAGATCCTTGGTGGAAGTTCATTGTCCCATGCTCTCTTTTATAGAACTTGAGAGTCCACTAAGAATGGTCTTGAGAGACAATGCATCATTCTTCTTTTCTTCCCTTTGAGATGCAAAATTTGACTTGTTATTCAAAGGAACTGATCCACCAATAACTTCTTTCCAAACACCCACTCCTATTTCCTTCAAATGCAATTTCATTTCTATTCTCAATGTAGAATAATTTTCCTCATCAAGGATTGGAACTTTGTCATCCATTTGTGTGTCCATGTATCTCCTCCAAGCTTGTTAAGGATTATAGTGAAGGCCTTCTCTGATACCAATTATTGGACACACTGACCACATTGAGAGGGGGGGTGAATCAATGTAGGGATATTTTTCCACTTTCCCTTCACAAAACATCTTAGTTAGCAATCACCATTTACTCATCACTTATTAATATCATTTATAACTAGTTAAATGTGAACATATATCAGCAACATATACCAACAACATATATCATCAATAAGTCATCAACAGAAGGAATACAAAGAACACAAGATGTATGTACAATTTTATTTTTATTACGGACTACAATACTTGGGTTATCAACAACTACTGAATAGAGTTACAAATCCACAAGAAAACCATCTCTATAATGTAAGACTCATCTTACACAACTCAGCACCAACTAAGAAGTGGAATCAATCCTCAACAGATACCAATATGTCAACAAGTACATGACCTGTCAGTAGTGAAGCACGTGTATGTACATGTTGGACAACATAGAGTGGGGGTTGAATCAGTTGTTAATGTGATTAAACAATTATTCCCACTTAAAACTCTTTATAGAACACTCAATGACAATCACAATAATGTAGAAATGTAAGAAATAGAATATTCAACATCAATCACACATGAAATATACAGAGAGAAATATTTTTGGAGGAAACCCATAAAGGGAAAAACCTCTTATTCTTGATATGATAAGTAATCTTTATTTTCTATACATTATCATTATTATGAGAACCAACTCATTGTGAGGCTACCACATTTTTTTTGCTAGCTACAACTTGCTGAGAGCACCAACTCTCTGGTTTCTCTAGCACCCACTAGAAGGAAAGCACCAACTCCCTGGTTTCTCTATCACCCACTAGAAGGAAGCTCCAACTCCCTAAGTATTCCAGCACCAACTGGATGGAAGCAACAACTTCCATTCACACAAGCACTGACCTATATAACAAAGAAAAATAGTTCTCTCTTGCACCACCCTGCCACCTAGTTTTTCTGGCTACAAACATATGGAAGCTACAACTCCCTGTGTTCAAGCAACCACTTGACACTATGAGGACAACAGTCCTCCCTAGCTCCTCTCTACCACCCTGAAATATAAATATTTTCTTTCTTGAATTTATCAAAGTGATACATCATTTATCTATGGCTTATCAATCTCATCACTATTCTGCTACACTGATTTTCTTTGCCTGCATCAGTGTCTCTCTCCTCACATCTGCTACGCTTTATGTTCTTCTCTCAGATATGTATTTTTGTTCCTTACTTATTTTGCGCTTTATGCTCTATGTATTCTTTCCATTCTATGCACCATGCCTCTTCTCTATGCTTCAAATCCTGCACACAACATGTTTCTACCTGCATGAAACACTCTCAACTATAGCACACAACTCTTCTTTGTTCTGCATTTTTATATTCATTGTGCACCAACTGCATCCTTTGTGTAATCCTCTACCTCACTTTAAAGCATCACTATTCTAGCAATTTACTGCATCTCTTCCTCATAATTGCATAGCTAACTCACAATACCCTCTCACTTCTCTATTCTGCATCTTTTTGTCACCTCAAGTCCTCTTCCTGATCATCATGGAAAATCTTCGAGTTCTCTAGCTGTTATTCTCATTCTATTCTCCATGAATGGTCGATCATTCTATGATTCCTCTAGCATTACTGATAGTAACAGTCTTCGACATTTTTCAATCTGTTGATTTTCTTTATGATTAATATTCATACCTCTGGCAGTTACCTCGAGACTCTTGTGCTCCTCTCATGATCACATTGAGATTCTTTCAATTCTTTGGTAGATGCAATCAATCATTTCCTATAGTTACCGTCAGTTTGTCTCTAGCAGTTGTTGAGACAACCTCCATGAGCTCATTCCTTTGGCACCTTTTCCCTTCCTGAGAAAAAATTCATAGTGAGCATTAGCTTTTCTGACTAAGCCCCTTCTTTCACATGACCAGTGGCTATGACCATAGGCCTAACTTCAGAAAATACACTTTCCAGATCCATGGTCTAGATCTTTCCCTTTGATTGACGATTGTGATCAAATCATGATTTCGCATTTCGCAATTTCCTCTTGTGAGTTGCCTCGAAACTCCCAACTCGCGAAACTCCAAGGTGGAGCTTAGCAACATGCTAGCTCCTTCTCCTATGTGACCATGGCTATGAAAACGAGCCAATCATTTGAGTTCTTCATGACTTCACAACTCATGATGTCAGAGGTTATATCACCTCCCTTCTTGCGATTCTTGAACTTTTGACTTCATCCACCTCAAATTAACGGTCTGAGATTTCCCATGACTTAATAGTCGTGATCACCTTCTACATTTCGAGATTTCATGAATTCCTTTTTGATGTGGTCTGTAGTTGTCCTTGTTGATGTGGATCTCCTCTTGTGGCACATGTTCTTCTCCTGGCTATGACCAGTGGCTATGACCATAGGCCTAACTTCAGAAACTACACTTTCCAGATCCATGGTATAGATCTTTCCCTTTGATCGACGACTGTGATCAAATCACGATTTCGCATTTCACAATTTCCTCTTGTGAGTTGCCTCGAAACTCCCAACTCACGAAACTACAAGGTGGAGCTTAGCAACATGCTAGCTCCTTCTCCTATGTGACCATGGCTATGAAAATGAGCCAATCATTTGAGTTCTTCGTGACTTCACAACTCATGATGTCAGAGGTTATATCAACTCCCTTCTTCTGATTCTTGAACTTCTGACTTCATCCACCTCAAATTAACGGTCTGAGATTTCCCATGACTCAATAGTCGTGATCACCTTCTACATTTCAGGATTTCACAAATTCCTTTCTAATGTGGCCTGTAGTTGTCCTTGTTGATGTGGATCTCCTCTTGTGGCACATGTTCTTCTCCTGGATCTGATGGACCAGATTAGTCCTCGATCCAACGGTCAATATCTCGTCTTCACGAACTTAGAGTTCGCGAGTTCCTACAACTCTTTCTTTTGCTTTTCCAGTTTGTGAGTCAATGAAATGTTGATCTCTCTCAACGTTTCCTCTGGATCAATGACTCATATCTCATCACGACTTCCTCTGGTTACTAGATGTTGATCTAATGGACATCGGGTATTCATATATGGACTCTCATCAGATGACCCAAATCATTCACAGTGGTCTATCCAATGGTCACTGTCGCTCCTCCTCCTGAGATTTGGATTTCTCAAATCTCTAAGTGTCAAAGGCCATGACCTTTGATTATTCTACGAGCCTTGATGTATGGTATCTCGTCTACATGTCTCAGAACGCTATCTCTCTTGATATTTGTAAATGAAGTTAACCTCAACCCTGGCCCACACTTGCGCTCTATGTGTAACTCTACACTATCTCTTCTAAGTTTCTTGGTATTTCTCTTATGTTTCTTCCCCAAAGACTTTTGGTGCCTTCTTGGCACTTTCTCCCTATAATCATGCCATCGTTGTTATTTTGATTTCCTTAAAACATGCCATCATCACTGTGGTTCTTGCCATCAATGACAAGAACACTCTTCCTGGAAACATGCCAACAATCTCCCCCTTTGTCATTGATGGAAACCCTGAACGAATGCACTATTTTTCTAAGACCTCCAACTGTAGCATGACCACACCTTTTCTCCCCCTTTGACATCAATATAGAAGAAAAACATGCTCCCCATGAGTTGTTGCAATACTTTTTGGGGTATCAGATAGTCAACCAACACATACTCCTCCTAACATGATGGACTATTTTAACTTGATAACAGGGTCACACCCAACTTCTAGCATATATACTCAAACTGAGGTTGTGCAAGAGGTTTAGTGAAGACATCAACAATCTTAAATTTGGATGGAATATAATGAAAATAAACCACATAGTTGGTTACATGTTCCCTCAAGAAGTGATACTTGATGGGTATATGCTTGGTCTTGGAGTGAAAGACATGATTCTTTGACACACTAATTGCACTGGTATTATCACAATGGATTGGGATCGATGTAGTATAACTTAATCCAAGTCTGCAAGTGTCTGAATCATCCACAATACTTGGGTACAACAAGTGGTAGCTGCAGTGTATTCATCCTATGTAGTCGATAAGGAAATAGAACCTTCCTTCTTTATCAACCATGATACAAGGGAATCTCCTAAGAAGAATGCACCTCCACTCATTCTTTTCGTTTCATCCACGTAGTTATCCCAATCAACATATGAATAGAAAAATAGTTGAAAATTATGAGCCTTAGGATACCATAGGCCATAGTTCATTGTTCCTTGTAAGTATCTAAATATTCATTTGACAGCTAACAAATGACTCTGATTAGGTGCATCCTGATACCTTCATACCATTCCAACAACATGCATTATGTCTAGACAGGATGTTGTGATATATAATAGGTTTCATATCATAGACCTATATGAACTCTGATCAACATCAAGTGAATTATTATCCTTTCTTAACTTAGATCCAATGACCATAGGTGTGATCATAGTTTTGGAATCTTCCATTTGAAACCTTTTCAACATTTCTCTTAGACATTTTTCTTGAGAAAGAAAAATTCCTTCAACCCTCTTAGTAATTTGTAGGCCAAGAAAAAATGACAGTTCCTATTGACCATTTTGGGACTTCGACAGGTTGGTCGAAGGCAAAGAACAAGTCAAAGAGGAGATCGTGGGATCTTGACCCCTTTTTATGGAAGTTTTGGGATTAGGGTTTATGTAATGGGTATGGGATGTTGACCCATGGGTTCACCCATGCTTTGGCCCTTTTGTAATGTATAAATAGGTATCTAGGCAATGTAGGAAGAGGCCAATGTGCTAATTCAGTGATAGATCAACGAGCTATGTGAGAATAGCTGTGAATTCTTTGTGCATGTTATGTCAAACACTTACAGAGCTAAGTGAAAGTCACTATAAGAAGGATTTATGCAGAGTCTAAGAGGGATTTGTGTTGTAACCTAGCTCGGGGAATAAGGAGCTAGTGAGGTACGCGCAAATCCCTTGTTCTATGATGAGTATGATTTTATGGCTCTGTGCAAGTAGATGATTGATAGAAGATAATAAAGAATAATAAGAGTTAGTGGACGTAGCCCCACGCTTGAGGTGAACCACGTATATCCTTTGTTACGGTTGCTTTGTGCATTATGGTTGTTATATTGTTCATATGATTTAATCTTAGTGCAATAATGTATGCTTAGATGAATCTGATATGATAGCTTAGATATTAGTGATGTGAATGAATGCTAGATATGATCTATATGATAAGTTGTTAGAGGTGTTAGATCTGGTTGAATATTGCATTGTTATGTAATTAGGGTTTCTTTCTACGATGTGAATATAGGATGAATATTAATGAATGATAACTATTAAGTTATTTGTTAGAGTAGTATAATCAGAGATTTGTTTCACAGCTAGGTTGCAGACACTTGAGTCTTGCAAGCGCCCCTGCCTCTACCTCAAGTGAGACTTCATTTTCTTTGCAGGTGTTTCCAAAAGGGTCCATAGTTAGGGTTTTGTTGGTACGTGGTTGAAGCGTTGAACCTTGGGTCTTCCCCCATGTGCCAACAGTTCCCCTATCATACAGATTTCAAATTCAGATTACATGGCATAAGAAAACCATTGTACCGATGAAGCATTATTACTACCGAAGATGATGTCATCTACATAGACCAACACAATGAGTAGAAAATTACCCTCTATTTTGATATATAGATTTTTGTTAGTTGCTCCTCTCTTGAACCCTTTGTCTTGTAGATATGTATCCAATCTATGATACCAGGCATGAGGAGCTTGTTTCAACCCATATAAGGCTTTCTTTAGCTTGCAGAAAAAGTCAGGGTTATCTGACAGTTGGAAACCTTCTGGTTTTTCCATATAGACTTGTTCATTTAGATCTCCATTTAGAAAAACTAAATTGAAATCCATTTGNAGGCAAGCAACATTCTAATAGCTTCTAATCTTTCTACAGACACAAATTTTTCATCAAATTCTGGTCCTTCTATTTGAGCATATCCTTTGCAGACTAATCTAGCCTTATTTATTACAATATTTCTTTTCTCATCCACCTTATTTTTGTAGACCCATTTGGATCCTATTACATTTTTATTTTCTAGCCTAGGAAGCACTTCCCAAGTTTCATTCTTTTCAATCTGGTCCAGTTCCTAATTCATTGATTTTATTCAGTTTACATCTTCACTGGCTTCATTGAATTTCTTGGGTTACACCATGGATATGAAGGCTATATGTGATTGCTCGATGTTTTTTATTATCCTTCTCCTGGTTTGCACACCTTTGTATTTCTCACCAATTACCTAACTTGCAGGATGATTCTTTTAAGTAATTATAGAGGAAGAATTTGATGTTGTCTGTTGATTTGATTCTGTCTAAGTATTTACATCTTCATCTGACTCAAAGTCTTCTTGTTCTGATTCTTGGACCTGTTCAGCTTCAACTTCACCTATATCCTACGTTGTTGATTTGGTATTGTTCACCTCTCTTACTGGGTTTCCTTCATCAACTTTTATTTCAATACAATCAACCAATTTATGCATCCTCTTATTATAGAATTTGTATCCTTTACTCTTTTTATCATACCCTAATAATATGCCTTCATCAACCCTGTCGTCACACTTGCCAAGATTCTCATTATTATTCTTTATGTAGCACTTACTCCCAAAGACTTTGAAGTATTTGATTGTAGTAGGTCTTCCATGCCACAGTTCATAAAGTGTCTTGTCACTGTGTGGTCTGAGGTGAGATTTTATTAAGAATATGGATTTTTGTGTGTATTCATTCTACCCAAAAGGTTTTACCAATGTTCTTCTCATTCATCATTGACCTGGCCATTTTCTGAACTGTTCTGTTTTTCCTCTCAACTACTCTATTTCGCTGTGGGGTTCCTTATATTGGGTATTCTCTTTTGATCCCATATTTAGCATAGAACTCCTTGAAATATCTTGAAATAAATTCTCATCCTCTGTATGATCTCACAACCTTTAATCTGTTGCATGTTTGATTCTCAGTTAAATCCTTAAATATTTTAAATTTCTCAAATGATTCAACTTTTTCTATGAGAAAAGCATCCCAAGTAAGTTTGGAGTAATCATCAA
Source organism: Picea mariana (assembly GCA_032191745.1). Classification (NCBI taxonomy): domain Eukaryota; kingdom Viridiplantae; phylum Streptophyta; class Pinopsida; order Pinales; family Pinaceae; genus Picea; species Picea mariana. The sequence goes on from JASDQU010100883.1 coordinate 71,260, forward strand.
TGATCAAAATAAAGTATTTTTCCTTCCCTGTGCCTTCCTATCTTGATGTTCCACATAAATATATAAGAAATTATTGGAGTGGTTTTTCTATTGAAGTAGAGCTCTTGGACTTAAACTATGTCATGGTTAGCTTTCCTACTTGGCAGGGTTTACACATAAAGTCTTGTGGCTTTGATATTCTTGGAAGATCTTTTACTGCCTTAATATTTTTTATCTTGATTAAGTGGTCAAAGTTTAGATGTCCAACTGTCCTATGCCATAACCATATTTTATCATGTTTTCTTAGATGACACTCTTCTCTATATTCTTTCAGCACATATACGTTATTATCTGTCTTTATTCCTTTAGCCACCACTTGTCCTGAGTTTATAAAATTTATCTTACAATCTTTGGAAGTGAACACCACTTCACATCCTCTATCACACATTTGACTTACACTGGGAAAATTATGTTTCACCCATCTACAAGAAGAACATCCGGGGATTTTCCTTTACCATTACTCAAACTCACCATCCCTTTACCCTTGATTTTACCTGGAGCATCAATTCCAAAGGTTACGTTTCCTGATTTTCTTTCACTTAGAGACAAAAACTTACTTTTGTCTCCCGTCATATGTTTGGAGCATCCACTGTCAATATACCAGGGGTTCTTTTGTCTTTTAGATGATAACACTAATGTACACTTGTCATTTTATTTCTTCTTCCAAACCTTGGCATCTTCAACAGAGGGATTCAATTCTGGTTCATAGTTCCTTAAGTGACAGTCTACATATTTATGTCTGTAATTATGGTTGGTGTAACATTCTGGTTCATCGAATAAAGGATCATAACGATTTTTATGCTTAAACTGTGTCCCTTTCCCAACCATCACATGATTTGTAGTTCGTGGTTGTTTTTTATTTGGCTATCTCATTCTTTGTTGCAACATATATCTATTCCTTGAATGTCTTTATTGCTCATATCTAAATCTTAAAGAACAGTTTACATCTTTGTGACCAAAGTTAGAACAAAAAAAACAATATGCATAGAAATATCCTTTCTACCTGGAAAATGGTTGTCTTCTTTGAGCAGGTCAATTTCTTCCATGCTGATGATTTCTTTGAGCAGAGGGTGTATTATTTCTTCATTCTGTAGATTCGGTTCTGATAATTTTTCTTTCAATTTTCCTTGGTGGTTGATTATCTTTCTTTGCTTCTCCATATTTGTTGTTGTCAATGAATGTAGATTTGACAAACTTTATGGGTTCTTTGTTGCTTGGATGACCACTATTTGATCCTTATTCATAACCCAAACTAGTTTTCAAATTTGGATTCCTTCGCCGATTTATAATGGTGGCTAATCCTTCTGAGGCTTTAATGCTTGGAAGATTTTGGATATACAATGATTTAAACTTCTCCATTTCTTTTCTGATTTTCACTACCTCTTCTTCCAGGGCTTCACATCTTGCCTTCTTTTATGATAACTACTATTTAAAGATGTGCTCTATTTTGTTTGCCCCTTCTAATTCCACTTTTATCAAGGAAAATTCTTCATTAGGTTTTTTATTGTCTTTCTCGAACTATATCAACAATTTTTTTCTTCTTCTTATTCTTAAGTATGAGTCTAACAATTTCTTCTAGAGCACTGATCAGTTATCCTTCCAAGACAACCACAACTTCTTCATCATCAACATCAATTCATGTGCCTTTATCATCATAATTCTCTTTGGACATTATCATAAAATCATTAATCTTATCTTCACAAGAAGAGTCATTATCTGTATCTTCTGAAGAGTCATCATTGTTTACACATAAGATTTTGTTTTTACCAAAAATCTTAAATTTGTAATTCTATTCACCTTAAAAATTCTGATCCTATTTCTTGTAAGGACACTTAGATGAAAATTGGCCTATATTTCCATAGTTAAAACATTTGAAGGGAAACTTGCCTTGATACTTTCCTGATCCTTTCTTTAGTCTTCTCACAAATGTTTCTTCAATTTCATCAGGCTCAGATTCCACATTCTTATTTGCTTTAAAATAAGCTTCTCTAGTGTTGGATTTATCTTTACCTATCCTCACTTCATATTCAGTCAACGTTCCTAGAAGTTGATCAAAATCCAAATCTTCCAGATCATTAAGTTCTTCTATAGCAAAGACCTTTGGGTTGAACCTATCTGGAAGAGATCTCAAAATTTTATGAACTAAAGAGGCTTCCTCAACTTTTTCACCAAGAGCTTTCATTTCATTGACTAGTTCTTCAACTCTAAGAAAAACGTTCCCAATAATTTCATCTTCTTTCATCTGTATTTTTTCAAACTGTACTCTATAGGTTTAAATCTTTTCATCATTTACCTTCTCATTAACTTCATAACTTCTAATGAGTTTGTCCCACATGTATTTGGTAGTTTCTAAGTGCATAACATTTACAAATTTTGCTTTTGCAAGACCACTTAGAATAACATTCATAGCCTTAGCATTGAAGTTGAATTCTAGCTTGTCATCCTTATTAGCTAGTACAACTAGCTTTAAATAACCAATCTCTACCACATCCCAGACATCTGCACCTAAAGCCATTATGTAGGTTCTCATCCTAACTTTCTAGAATGCAAAGTTTGTTCCATTGAACATAGGGGCCTTATTCGTTGAATTTCCTTCATGGCTTAACATGTTTAAGATTACTAATCTACCTTTAAATAAAAGGAATTGACTCTAATAGCAATTGTTGGACAACTGAGAGGGGGGGGGGGTGAATCAGTTATTATTGTGCTTAAAAAATTATGCCCATTTTAAACTCTTTACAAAACACTCAATGATGATCACAATAATGCAGAAATGTAAGAAATAGAATATTCAACATCAATCACACACATGCAATACACAGAGATGGATATTTCTAGAGGAAACCCATAAAGGGAAAAACCTCCTCTTCTTGATATGATAAGTAATCTTTTTTTTTGTACATTATAATTCTTATGAGCACCAACTGATTGTGAGGCTACCACTTCTGTTTTGCAAGCCACAACTTGATGGGAACACCAACTCTCTGGTTTCTTTAGCACCCACTAGAAGGAAGCACCAACTGCTTGGTTTCTCTAGCACCCACCAGAAGGAAGCACCAACTATCTAAGTGTTCTAGCACCAATTGGATGGAAGCACCAACTTCCAGTTACACAGGCACTTGCATGTATAACAAAGAACAATATTTCTCCCTTACACCACCCTGCCACCCTAGTTTTTCTAGCTACAACCATATGGAAGCTACAAATCCATGTGTTCAAGCACCCACTTGAAACTCCGAGGAAAACAGTCCTCCCTAGCACCTCCCTACCACCCTGAAATATAAATCTTTTCTTTCTTGAATTTATCATAGTGATACAACATTTATCTATGGCTTACCAGTCTCATCATTGTTTTGCTACACTACTCTACTCTGCCTACATCAATGTCTCTCTCACGTCTGTTGCTCTTTCTATTCTTCTCTCAAATATAAATTTTTGTTCCTTTCTTCTTCTTCTCTTTATTCTTTGTGTCTTCTTTCCATTCTATGCACCACGCCTCTTCTCTATGCTTTAGCTCCTGCACACAACATGATTCTACCCATATGAAACACTCTCAACTGCACACACAACTCTTCGTTGTTTTGCGTTTTTATATTCTTTGTGCACCAAATGCATCCTCTGCATAATCCTCCACCTCACTTTACAATGTCACTGTTCTACCGTTTTACTGCATCTCTTCCTCATAACTGCATAGCTCACTCGCAGTACCCTCTCACTTCTCTATTATGCATATTTTTGTCATGTCGAGTCCTCTCCCTGATCATCATGGAAAATCTTTGAATTATCTAGCCATTATCCTTAGTCTATTCACCATGAATGGTCATTCATCCTGAGATTGTTTTGGAATTAATGGAAGTAACAACCTTCAATACTTTAAAATCTATTTATTGTCTCTATGATTAATCTTCATACCTATGGAAGTTACCTCGAGACTCTTCAACTCCTCTGGTGATCACATTGAGATTCTTTGAATTCCCTGGTAAATGTAATCAGTCATTTTCTACAGTTACCATCAGTGTGTCTCTAGCAGTTGTTGAGACAACCTCTGTGAGCTCATGCCCTTGGCTCCTTTTCACTTCCTGAGAAAAAATTCAGAGTGTGCATTAGATTTTCTAACCAAGCCCCTTTCTTTCACATGACCAGTGGTTGTGACCACATTCCTAACTTCAGAAACTACTCTTTCCAAATCCACGGTCCATATCTTTCCTTTTGATTGACAACTACGATCAAATTGCGATTTCCTGCTGTGATTTTCCTCAAAACTCCCAACTCATGAAAATTTGAGGTGGAGCTTAGCAACATGCTAGCTCCTTCACCGATGTGAACATGGCTATGACCATGGGCCAAGAATTTGAGCGCTTCACGACTTGTGATGTAGGAGGTTAGAGCACCTCCCTTCTTTCGATTCTCGAACTCCTGATTTCATACACCTCAGATCAACGGTCTGATATTTCTTGTGACTCAACGGTCATGATCACCTTCTTCATGTCGGGATTTCACAAGTTCCTGTCTAACGTGATCCTTGCTAAGGTGGTCTTGGTGACCTGGTCTATAGCTATCCTCGCTGACGTGGATCTCCTCTCATTGCACATGTTCTTCTCCTAGATTGGACGACCCATATTATTCCTTGATCCAATGGTCAAGATATCCTATTCGCGAATTCGGAATTCATGAGTTCCGACAAATTTTCCTTTGAATTTTGCAGCTCGTGAGTCAATGAAATGATGATCTCTCACCACGTGTCCTCTATATCAATGGCTCATATCTCATCACGACTTCCTTTGGTTATTGGATGCTGATCTAATAGACATTGGGTATTCATGATTAGTGATCCAACGACTGTGATGAAATTGTGAAATCGAACTTCACGAATTCTCTCTTCTCATATCTGGACTCTGATCTGATGGCCCAAATCATTCACAATTGACAATCCAACGATGATTGTCGCTCCTCCTTATGATATTTGGATTTCTCAAATCTCTAAGTGTCAAAGGCCATGACCTTTCATCATTCTGCGAGCCTTGATGTATGGGATCTTGTCTGCGTGTCTCAGAATGCTATCTCTCATTAGCTTTGGCAATGAAGTTATCCTCACCCTAGAATACACTTGTGCTCTTCTTGAAACTCTACACTATCTCTTATGAGTTTCTTGGGCTTCCTCTTCTGCGTCTTGCCAAAACACTTGTAGTGCCCACTTGACACTTTCTCCCCATAATAATCCCATCGTTTTTGTTGTTCTTTCCTAAAAACATGCCATCGTCACTACGTTTCTTTCCATCAATGACAAGAACACTCTTCCTATAACCATGCCAACAATACGCGCCCTACCAATAGTACATCTCGCATATGTACGTGGCCTGTCTGTACTAAACCTTTCATATTCCTTCTGAACAATTAGGGTTTTCTCTCCATGAAGAACTTATATCCTCTGGAGCCTTCTATCACATCCACTTCTGTCCTTCACTATCCCATTTGAACCATAACCAATCTCAACACATCCAAACTCTCCAACAACTTACTCATGCTCCTCAACCATATAATATGAATGCTACTCAAACATAAGTAACCAATATACTATGGAAACCATATTAGTATTGAAACATAAGAGTGTTGCTCAATTTGTCAATCAACCAACATAACCATATCACAACAACCATACAAAGAATTCCTATAGCATTCACCATACAACAAGTAATACTATCCATCAAGACAACTATGTAACCATACCAAAACTTGTATTGAAGATCTGAGCACATAGAATGCATATGTTGAACTTACTTCAGACTTAAATAATCTATCATTAGCTCACACTCAAGTCTTCATGACTTCCTCCAACTATACATGTTATGTCCTCCTTCAGCCTGCATGTGTATGCACTCTAGCTCACTACAGCCTGCGTATGTATGCTCTCAGGCCCACTCCTGCTCGCGTACTCCTTCATAAATTAGGGTTTCTGAACTTCTAAGACTTTCAGTGTCATGATCTCAGACTTACAAAAAATTTGATGTGTCTATGAGATCCTCCACTCAATCTCTCCCTTAGAATATACCTTCAATATATGTTGAAGAGATATTTCTACAAGAGACCCTTGCCTCTTATTTATACTCTCCAACTATCTTCCTTAGAAGCATCTTCTAGATCACTTTGGCCAAATAGCCACTTTGTCCACATAGTCATCTATGTCAAACTTTTCCCAATTTTCCACTTGTCCATATATCCAATATCCACTTGACCACTTAACCCACTTTCCTCATTTTATGGTTAACCCTCTTATAACCACTTTCCATAAATAAAATGCTGTCCATTTACTTTATGATTTAAATAGTCCTCTTGACTTTATTAGTTCACTTTATTGTTTAAATAATTTCTTCTTTGTAAGCACTTTGACTTCTTTGACCTTTTGGAGATTCTAGCCATCATATGAGGGTCCTCCAACTTCTACTAGAAAACAATGTGTCGCCATCTTAAACCTCCATTTCATAGAACACTTACAAATTATTCTACACAACAGTTTGTGGCCGTGTTTAAAAATCCATGGCAGAGCAATTCAATTAGCATATGACATCATCTTATAGATAAATTAGGAGATTTTCTAGGAAACATTGAGAATTAGAGGCAATTTCCATGGTTTGTTGTCTTCGGGAAACCACTTCCAACATTTAGTAGAAGAAACATACTTCTACTAATCATTTGGTTTTTGGTCATCCAAAAACTACTAGATTGAGAGAGCACATTCAACAATTGGAGGCTATCCACTCTATGATTTCATCTCTTTTCTTGGACTCTCATAAACCCCTTCGAATTAAGGATAGGTATGTTGGAAACCTAATCCATTTAGGGATTTTGTATTTTATTGTATTATTCAATTATTCACTTGACCTAGAATATGAATGGTGAAGTGAATATGAGTTTTCATGCTTCCAAGAGACCTCTTGGAGGAAAAATATAAAGGTCATGATAATGTATTTATATGTGTATCATATTAATGAAAATAAAATCATGTTTCTCTCCATTCTAGAGCATTCTAACAAAAATAAATAATATAATAAATGAACATAAATCAAAGGATAAAAGAGAAGATAAATAGTGCATATGCACACACATTGGAGGATGGAAGATGCAACTAATGATACATGATTAATGGTGGAAAAATATAAAATTTCCCTCAAATGAGGTGCATTCCTAGTGAGGAATCTTTCTTAGTTTGTGCACCCTACATTCCACATCACTTCCTTCCCGTTTATCTTAAAGTATCTTCAATTTTTTAATGCACTTGTAGAATTTTCCTTTGATTACAAATTGTGAAAACCATTTAGATTAGGTTAATTGTTATCCTTTACATCCCACTAGATAAAGAAATCTTATTGTTGATGAGTGTAATGGATGCACATATCCGACAAAGAATCTACAATGTTATATAGTAGGTGATGTATCTACACTTCATCTTTGAGAAGAGAATATTCATACATCTTGTGGTTATTCATGTTTATCACATTGTTCGGAAAGAAACTATAAATTATATTCATTATCATTGATATCTTTGACATGTTGTATGGCCAATAGTGGATAGGTTTGTATTGGTGATTTTTCCCTCTGAAAAATTAATTTTTGAGCTACAACTAGACCTTAACCCCAACATAAAGTTATTATGGCACTTTATGGATCTTGGCATAGGTCTCTCTCATTGATGAGGGATGAAGAACTAGGGTTCATCAATATTTGATGAACAAACGCCCACGGCATCGACATATTCAATATTCACTCAAGGACTGAAGAAAGTATCGCACAAGACACCATGAGATTCATAGGGACCAGTTGGTCTTGGTCCGATATGAAGGGACAATGCATACAAGGAAAACTCTAGGTATTTCATTCATTCATTCTTTCATATTGAATTGTATACTAATAATAATTAACCATTAAAAAATATATACATTCAATTTAGAGTACACATAACAACTTGTAGAGAGAAATGATACATTGTATTATATTCATTAGTTTCCAAAATTTATACATAGATAAAATCATATGTATATTAAATAACCAAGGATGAGGCTAGGATCCTATGATGTGATGTCACCAATTCCCGAAACACGCTCAAATATGGTGGGGTTGTATTAATTTTTTGTGTTTCCAATGTAAGCATCATGGATAGGAATTCCAATGGTATTGAGTCATCTTATTGATGATGACCATTTTAGAGTGTGTCATCATAACTATTTTTTTACCCTAAAATTTTGTGATATCTTCGAATAATATCGCTTTACCCTCTAGTTCCTCCAAGTGTCATGTATCCCATTCCTCTCCACTCTGAGCCTATTGACGTATCTAGTACTTTGTATGCTACTCATAACTTCTCCCACTAGATGAAATATGAAAAATTTGTGGACATGTCATCTTGTCCTATCCTCCCATGTGACTAAAAAGTGTCTTGTTCTGGTAATAAATGTGAAATTATTCCCATCCTGTACCTACCTATATACCTCCTACGTTACACTAACTCTAGCATTATTTTTATACATTAGAGTGAAATCTAACACTATGGGCCATATTACACCTTCAAGCATCTTCCATTGTTGATCCCATTGAGCGAATAACCTTGCATAGTATCCAACTTCACCACTCCTAATTCATTGATTTATACAAAGTGAAATTGGCCTATGTAGTGTGTGCATAATTTTTCTAGGTGTTTGTGGAATTTATTGTCATATAGTAACACCATGGAGCCTGGTTGTAAAATATTGTGCCAAATGTTATGATCGTGCCATGATTTTTGTCACGACTTCTAGACCAATTAGCTATAATGAACCATGAAACAATTGTCTTCTAGTTCTATCAAGTCATCCAACCAATATTGATGTTCATATTCATCGAACATATGTGTAGTGATGAAAATCGACAAACATGCAACAATTAATTCTAATGGAAATATGGCCTCCTTTCCATAGACCAACTGAAATGAATTATGATCAGTCAACCTCTTATAGGTTAGATCATATTCCTATACTACTATGGGAATATGCTAATCCTAGACATATCACTGCCCATTATAAGCCTTACTTAGGTCATGCTCTAAAATCTTATTAAATGATTCAATTGCACCATTAGCTTGCGGGTGATATAGGGTGCTCTTTTGGTGATGAA
>JASDQU010100883.1:102792-131852 GCA_032191745.1 Picea mariana
CATACTACAACAAAAATGACACCATTTATGGCACTCTATGGATACCACCCTCCTTCCATCACTTCTTCTCTAAAAGAAAAACACAAGGTTCAAGAATTGGAAGATCACGTTGAGCATCAACAACAAGTTCTCCAAATCTTAAAGGACAACCTGACCATGGCACATAATCACATGAAACAAAATGCAGATGAACATCATAATGAAATAAGTTTTGAAGTAGGGGGTTGGGTGTTTTTAAGAATACAAGCATACAAACAGATGTCTCTCAAGCAATCCAAGATGGATAGTAAATTATCACCAAAGTACTATGGTCCTTATAAGGTGTTGAAAAATATTGGTACTATGGCATACAAATTGGAGTTGCATGCATCCTCACTGGTACACCTAGCTTTCCATGTTTCATGCTTAAAGAAGGTTATAGGTGACAAGATATTAGTTCAAATTATATTTCCAGAACTTGACGAGGAAGGGAAAATCATATTGGAGCCTAAATCCATCACTGACACAAGAATTCACCAGCTGAGGAATATATCCATTTCAGAGTATCTCATTAAGTGGAGGAAACTACTTGTTGAAGATTCCACTTGGGAAGATGAGTCTTTTATACAGAAGCATCTAGAATTACTCAAGCATTTCGGAAAACACTTGTCTCAAGAGGAGGGACATGTTAAGCCCTAAATAGTGGCAGATTACCCCTTAATTGGGACATATTACATTAGTAATGTTATTTTATTTATGTTGGCTTGGGTCCATTAGTTGTAATTGTACCTCCTAGTCTCTTATATATACCAAGGAGACATTTTAATTTGGAATCATCTTGTATTTGGAAATTTATGTGGAGTATAAGGAGGTTGCCCCCTCGAAGATGCTTATTATCTGAAATTCTATCTTTTTCAAGGCGTTGAGTACTTATTCTGAGGTTTTTATATGCTATGTTGATATTTGGTTCTTAACATACTGGTAGACCCAGCCAAAGTTGTGGTCATTGTGAACATGCCTTCACCTATGAGCGCTAAGCAGTTTCACTCCATGCTGGGGCACATAGGGTACTATCACAGATTATTCAGAAGATATGTAAACACTACTGCACCTCTAGAAAATATACTAAAGAAGTCAAAAGTGTTACAGTGGACCCAAGAGTGTGATAAAGCGTTCGATGTCCTAAAGGAAAATCTCAACACAACACCTATTCTGATATTTCTAAATTGGGAAAACGAATTTGATGTGCACGCAGATGCATCAGGTATTCCTCTGGGAGCCATCTTAGTGCAACCATGAGATGGAGCCATGGATCATTCTATCTATTTCAGTAGCAGGAAGTTTTCGCAAGCTGAGCATAACTATACAACCACACAAAGGCAGGGTTTAGATATGATTTACGCTCTGCATAATTTTATACATTATTTGTTAGGATCTCATTTTAAGTTCTTTATTGATCATTATGCTTTAAAATATCTAGTTAACAAACCCATTCTGGAAGGAATAATTTTTCAATGGTTGTTATTGTTTCAAGAATTTTCATTTGAGGTGACCATTAAACCTGGAAGATGCAATGTAGGGATTTATCACTTGTCTATATTAGAGTCAAGAGAAAGTGGTGGAGCAGTCGATGATAAACTCTTAGATGCAGACCTGTTCTGGGTTGAGGCCATACCAGAATACCTGGAAGACATAACCATATACTTAATTACAGGGGCCTGCCCAAAAATGTACTCCGCAACTCAGAAATGTCATATGGTGGTTAGAGCAGCGGACTATAAATTGTTTGCAGGGAAATTGTATAATTTGGGCATACATAGAATCCTTACAAGATGTGTCTTAGATCATTAAAGACAAGACATAATGTGGGAGTGCCACAGTGGATTTGTGGGAGGCCATGTTGGAGGAAAGGCCACTGCATAGAAATTCCTCCAAGACAGATTATGGTGGGCCACACTCTTCAAGGATGCAAAGGAATATGCTAGATCTTGCGACGCATTTCAAAGAGTGGAAAAGCCATCACGACAAGATGAATTTCCTCTTCATCTAGTTCGAGCTCTAAAAGCATTTGAGAAATGGGCGGTTGACTTCTTTGGGCCAATCAACCCCAGGGTTAAGCATTCAAAAGGCAGGTATATTATTACCGCAACTGATTACATTACACGTCGAGTAGAGGCAGCAGTTGTTCAGGATTGTTCGACCGATACTGCTGCTAGGTTCATTTTTTTAAATATTATAACTTAGTTTGGATTTCCTAGGATTCTGAGAAGTGGTTAGGGTGGTCATTTTATCAGTAGTACAATAACAAATCTTAAAGAAGAATTCTTGATCCAACATCATAAAAGTATCCCCTACCATACGCAAGACAATGGAACAGTAGAGGCATTTAACAAGATTTTGGAGATAGGATTAATGAAGGTTTGTTTCACAAACATGGAGAATTGGGATGACAGATTCCCAAGAGTTTTATGGGATTACAGGATAACCACAAAGAAAATCCATAGGTATACTCCATTTCAGCTAGTCTATGGGAAAGAGGTTGTGGTACCTGTAGAATTCATTACTTCGAGTTTATATATTGCACAGATTACACACATGTCAGAGGATGAATCCGTTGTGTAGAGGCTTATGGAATTGCAAGAACTTGAAGATACTAGGATTTTAGCAGACTTTCATCAATTAGTTGAGAAAGTAAGGAAAAACACTTGGTATGAAAAACACATTAAGACCAAAGAATTTGCACAAGGAGACAAGGTCCTACTTTATGAAATTCGATGCCATAAACATCCAGGTAATTTGTGCATGCATTGATTGGGACCATTTATAGTCATGAATATCTGACCTTCGGGAGTATTTAGACTCACACAACTGGATGGGATACTGCGGTCAGGATGGGTGAATGGTGCTCACCTAAAACTCAATATTTCTCAGAACTGAGCTAAAGGACTGTTACTCTAGTCTAAAGGAGCAGGTATAATAGTTAGATTTGAGTTTTTTTTGCAATTTCTGTGAATTCAATTAATAAATTCGAAGAGTGCATTGTTGCACCGCGACACGTAGTTCATTTTTCTGTCTAAGTGTTTTTTTGATGTAGAACTACTTACTCAATAGCGTAGGATCAGAAGAGTCACAAACCTATTAATGATAGTCATTAAATATGACGAGGACCCCTGTTTGGTTGGAGAAAGAGTGAATACGGACGAAATCCTATTCCATGTGCCACATGAACCCAATTGAGTCATAGCCTTTATTACCACTATAGTAACCCATCCAGATTCTGTTAAACCTTAAATCTGCAATATGTGAAGTCTCCATCCATATTCGTGCTGAGATTATCATCCATTAAACGGTAAGGTCTAGAATCATCCATGTCCCTGACCAACTTGCCCAGTAAATGCCAAGATCACCCAATAGATTTACCTCGTTAACCAGTCCTGTCGGAAAATTCAAATCCAAGTTGTGTCCATAGGGAAATGATGAATAGCCTTAGCAATTATTACAGAAATTTCCAACTAATATCGAGTATAAGGTTCTGTGAAATCGGTGTAGGACACATTGTTTCCTAGAGAGAACTTAGTGATTTGTGAATTCTGAATTGTGCTAAAGCATGTGCAATCCCTTAGCCCTTAGTCATGATCCCCAATCCTAGTTTAGCCTATTGAAGTGTGTGACAGTTCAGAATCACCATTCCGAGAGCTACAAGGAGAAGAAGTGTCGTTTCTAAGAATGTAGTGTCGGATGAGTACTGTGACCCATGGGTCAAGATCATGGGTGATCTCAAAGGTAAGGTCGAGCAAGTCAATCTCCTCGACATCGACCTGATAGACCAGGTTTTGTTCACACAGATGAACATTGATGTGTTCTAAAGTGTCGCTCCAGACGAGTTCAGTAATCTGTTTAACTCCACTATTATGAACCTCAAGAATTTTCTAGTTTTCGGCACCACTGGAGAAGTTGCGAGATGTACCAAGTTTCTCATTAGAAGGGTACACGACATAATTCTTTGGCTGGATATAAGATATCCAATTCACATAGATGAAATCCATTAGCTTACTGAACTATCCATCGAAGGAGATGATGTGTCCAAATATTTTGAGGGTCCCAGCAAGCATGGAAAGAAGAAGGGGGAGCCCAATTTATATGAGAAATTTCTTACACATAGGGGGGGACACACAACAAATATTGACTCCATTCTACCCGAGACGGTTAGGACCACTTGCAATGTAATTTTTAGTAAGGTCACATGGTCGTATTACAAAAGAGAGTGTACACTGGATTCCCTATCAGTGGAATATTTGTGAACCAATGGTGCTGTATTCAACTGGTGCATTTATTTACTGGAAGAAATCCTAGTGTCTTGTGAGGAATCATAGGAGAAGGGTGGCACTTTCACCTACGATTACTTGTTGGTTGCGTTCACAATGTTGAAGTGGATGTTGTTAGCGCCGCCATTTTTATTTCCATTTAGAGTCGATTTTTAGTCGTGTCGTGACCCATGCATCCAAACATGTGAAGTCAGATACATAGCATCGTGGGGTCGAAGTCATCAAGTGTCCTGTTGGCTCTTGGAAACAGGAAGGGATGTTTGAGTCGAAACATGCATAAGTGGTACGGGTATGTCTTTTCCAAAGAGTCAAGTCCTGTTAAGAATTCAATCTCTACGTGCCCCAGGTCGAGTCAAGTAGCTAATGGAAGTCACATCGGAAAGTGCAACAGTTGTTATCAGTTCATCATGAAGGTCAAGGGGATGAAAAATCACAATGTTCATGTCATGCATGCCCTGCAAACATTATCACATATGTTCTACATGTGGGGATGTCCCATGGAAAATATGCAATTCTATTCAAAACATCCCGTCGCAATGAATTCACTGTTCTCCGGCATGATTCCTCCTTCTTCCTGACTCGTTATAAATTCCAAATTCTTGGTAGCCATTTCAATCATGAAACCAGACTTGCACTCTTTTTTCAATTTCCCTTGCCAGTTCAGGTTGATCAAAGTTCCCTCCTTGTGCATTTTCCGGATACAGCGTGCACATAATACATACTGGTTGCGCCATGGAGACCTTCCAAATCATAAGAAAAGGCATGTGGAGCAGCATAATTTCTAGTTCCAAGCCCCAAAACGAATGGGAGTCATTCTCACCCACAAAAGGCATTACCAAGGATGTGAAAGGAAAACATGGAGTTGAGGAAACAACTAGCGACAAATACTATGGAAGCATCAACAGTGCAAGGTCATGAAGGGAACATGTCATGGTTAAAAAGACATCTCAGAGAGGTGCAAGACACCATTATACAGCTGCGTGAAGCATAGAGGTTGTCAAAGGAAAGGCATACAAAGAATTCCAGGGAGTGTGAAGTGGTTGAGAAGGAAGCCTGTGTGGTGCTTGCCAACGTGCAAAAAAGGCAAGTTTAGCTGGGGTTCATCTTTGCATCTACCAAATAGAAGACAAAGTTTGGTAGTTTTGAAGGACACGTTTCCCTAAAGAAATCTACCTTTATGATAACAACCGTGACCATAAAACAACCACTTGTCATGCACATTTTTCCCAGCAAATGAGGACATGACAGAAATAAAATCCATTATAGTAGATAGCGAGTTCCTGGAAGACACCTGTTTGCTTAGACATTTGATCAAAGGGAAATAATGACACATATTTTCCTCATATCAAGACCTAACCGATGATTATATCCTCATGGAAAATTTGGGAACAATCATGTGTAAACATACATGATTATTGTCTATTTTTGGATAGCTCCATGCGAAGAGTCTCTAACGCATACCACTCATCTTCCTAGTTTTTAGAGCTAGCAGTTAGAAAAATTGGCAGCCCAAGCAGCTCCCTCATTTATATATTTCATCTTTTCGATGTAAGCTAGGTTGATTGGAAAAATTGGTATATACTGTAGCTATTGTATGAAATTTGAGTTCTACCCAAACTTAATGCAAAAGTCCAGTAACTTGATGTGTAGATTCTAATTGTAGTAGTTGGATGTATTTTTTTCCCTTTCTTGTGTATGTGCTCCCTGTTATATTATTCATATTTTTTTCTGTTTATTTTGGAACAAATTTTTGAACCAGTGGATTCACTGCGCAACACCCCTTGTTCATGCCATTTAGAGAACACATTTTCTTCTTAAAGTTAACTTTGAATTTACTTGCAGCAGTGCTCCGAGTTACTTCATGTAATTTCTTTCCACCACACATTACTATTTTGCATTGAAGACTGTTGCTCTCTTAGCCTTCATCCTCTCAAGTTCATTCACCGAGTCATTTGTTTCTGTTGTTTCCTCGAATCGAATCCATAGCCCACCATCTTATTTTCTTGCGCCAATATAACCAGAGACCATTATATCAAAGGTGTTAAATCTAGACACTGCTTTGAAAGCCATATCCCGTGCTAACACTGTGCCCCTCGACAAAGCCCTCTCTGGATCCAAAAGGCTAGTTTTAGGTCTCAAAGTTGGTTGAAAAAGTTACCTTTGTCATATGTTTATCAGTCAAATAGATTTACAGAGTGATATCATTCTGGTGTCATTGTCGAGTACAAAATTGAATAGATTTTCCTTGGGAGAATGACTAATGTTGTAGTTTTACACCTGAAGGCAACAGAGGGACAAACATTCATATCGATTGAAACCCTTACCCTAGCAACTCTAGTTCAAAATACCAATAGCTCCAAGTAGCATAGTTCAGGAACCTGGCTCTGAGGATGATCTATGCCAGAGACAATCCTGACCCAATTCCTACAAAGCCTATGTATGACCCCGAGAAGATTCTGTGCAGGACTAGAGAAAAAGCGCCAGACCCGTTCTACTACCTGGACAAAAGCTTATCCTTACCCAAATATGGTGTGTAGAGCATTGCCAACCTTGAGTTTGATGAATTATTCGAGCAAACCATTTTCAGGTCTAAGTTAGAAACCATCTTGGACGGGACTGTTTTCGACCCGAAGAAATTCCAAGCCCTGATATCAAATAATCTCCATCAAAATTTGAATCCTCCCAGAGCCATGGCCACTAGATTTTCCCCCCTCATCCTTCCAGCCCAACTACATGAATTTCCTCATAATTATAGCCAGAGAATCAGGCTGTACAACACTGAAGGAAGTGTTTCCGCCCAAAGGCACCTGGACTAGTTTAATGATTTCGTTGACCTAGAGGAGGTGGACTATGAAAACACAAAAATGAGGTTGTTTGTGTAGATCCTTTTAGGATATGTAAGAAAATGGTTCAAATCCCTCCCATCCATGAGCATTTGAGACTTATCCACATTCAATACGTCTTTCTTGAATAAATGGGGGGACAAGAAAAACCCTTTACAGTTGTTAACACAGTACAATAATATGAAGAAATCACCGAAAGAGACAGTGCATGAATTCTCAGCCCATTTCTTAAAGGTGTAAAACTCAATCCCTGCAGAAGTCAAGCCACCACCCCAAGCTACGTAGTTGTGGTATGATGATTCCTTTGACAACGATTTCACCCTGTTGTTAAGAAAAAGAAGATTAACAAACCTAGACGCTATAATGAGTAACACTATTGAGGTCGAAGAAAACATGATGGCATCGGGGAAAATAAAACAAAGATTCAACAAAGGAGATAAGAAGCCTCAAGGAGATGCACAACCATCGACGTCACGGTCCTTAGGCAACAAGTTCAACATTATGATGAAGACCATGGAAAATATGATGGAGAGAATGTCCATGGGAAACAAAACTGTTTCCCAACAACAAAATGACCCCCAACCTAGGAATCAGAACCTCAGAAGGGGTCAAGTCCCTTAGATAAGAAAGAGTGAACAAAGAGACCAGAGGGTTTAAGGTGACTAGCAGAAAAGACTTCCATTCCAGAACAACTATGTGGACGAAGATTTTGACTAGGCTTTCGAAGACCAGATGCATTGTTGTGATGACAAAAACCCACGTGTGTTTTTGAAAAAGAGCGAGCATGACCGGTACATGAACAAAAATGATGAATTCATGTTGGAGACAGACGATGATATGATACTTGAAATAGATGATGCATCGTCCTGGGAGACAAAGGATTTCAGAAAAGGATATCAAAATTCCATCATGCAGTTCCAGAAGAAATATAACCTTTGGAGCAAAGATGCACCAGTCGAGCCACAACAAATGAACCCCATAAGGAACTCTTCGATGGAAACCCCTTCCACAAGTCGACAGAAGCTAGATAACTTGCCCAAGGATGCAACTGAAAAGATGAAGTCAAAGGAGGAGGACCTGAGGAAAGCACTGGAAACAAGCCGAGAAGCACACAGAAAAGAGGCAGAGAAAGTCTATCCCCCTTTCAATTTTGAACATGAGATGGCCAAAATCAAAATCTCTGTCCCTTTCAATGAACTTATTAGAAAGGGCGAGTATCGAGAGAAAATCATTAAAATGCTGAAAATGGGGGGGACCCATAATAATTTAAATATATAAGATGACCACCCCGCTATCCTTTTTGGTCCGTGAGTTGAAGATATAAATGATACCTAGGATGTCCCTCCATTCTACGTCAGTCTAAAGGTCTATGACATGAACCTGCATAACTCCATGCTGGATTCTGGCGCATCACACAACCTCATGCCAAAAGTGATCATGGATGAATTGGGTTTGGATATCACCAGGACATACAAAGACATTTTCTCTTTTGATTCAAGGAAAGTCAATTGTTTGGGCCTCATCAAAGATGTAGTTGTATCGTTGGTTCAAATCCCCTCAAAGAACATGGTTATGGATGTAGTCTTCATAGACATACCCCCAAAGTTCGACATGCTACTATCAAGGTCATGGGATGTGAAGTTAAAGGGAACTTTGTAGATGGATATGTCATATGCCACCATCCCTGATTGTTTCCATGATAGATGACTATACAAAGAAGTGCTACTGAAATACATGGTAAGCAACAAGACACAACCAAATAACCATCCTATATATGCCATCAACACTAAGGTTGGTTCTTCTATATTATACAATGACTTGAGATTCGAAGAGGAAGAGTCGATAGCCATCATGACTACTAATGAGAAAATCACATGGGAAATAATAGAGTACACTGACCCGAAATACTGCGAGGAAAGCAGGGTGTGGAACATGAGTTTTGACGATGTTGTCAAGAAATAAGGGGCTTGTGTCAGTGTATGGATAAGCCCTTCTGAGGTCGACACAAATCTGTGTTCATACAAACTCACCTTCGACAACATGGTAGAGTATGAAGCACTAATGTTGGGCTTACAAGTTTTGAAAGAATTGGGTGTGTAGAGGATAGAAGTGCACATGGATTTCGAGCTAATATTAAATCAAGTAAGGGGCATATATCAGACCAAACTGTTGGAAGATTGGTTATTGTCATTGATGTCAACCCTAGTCATGGGTTTTGGACAACAATATTGATGAAGGTATTTGGACATGAAGGACAATGCACATGCAGATAGAACACCCATGGATGAATAGTATACATCATGTTGTTTCCGGTGGTATGTGGCACATCATGTGGATCCTCATGGTTGAGGAGAAATGAATTTTTGAATATAACAAAGTGCATTGAAGAAGGAAGTACATGTAGGCCCTAAAGATAATTAAAGAAAATAATTACAAAATAAGAAAGAGTCAGGTTAGCCCTAATGTTAAAAGGAAGTGACATATATGGTATAAATATATATCATTATACATTCATTTAATACACAAGTCAAATTTAATAGGAAATCAGAAGTAAAGAAGGCCAGATTTCAAGGGAGGATGAAGTCTTTTGGTGATGTGTTCTAAGGTATGTTATTTTCAGGTCATCTTACAATTTTCGCTATAACTTTCTTTCTAGAATGATTCATATGGTGAAATTGCTATGGTATTGAGAATACATATCAAGGTACATTTGGTAAAAATTTTAGATCTTGATTCGCTATAATTATGGATATACACTCTGTGGAAGATAGGGTTTTTGACTAGTCTTGAAGCTAGTCAATAAACATGTGTTCCAGGTCAAACAGTCATAAATTATTCATAGAGAATACAAATGAAGTGGGACAAATTTCACTGGAAATATTACGGACTTTATTTTCTTGTGTGCAACTTTCAGAAACGGATGTTAAATATTGAGCGCGGGGCATTCTGTACAAGTTCTCTCTCCTGAATAAACCAGAATTGAATAAAGTCTACCATTCTTTGTATAACTTCTTTTTGGGGAGAATTCAAGGAGTGAAACTTGGAGGAGTTTCAGAGAATACATTGTGTAATATTATCTACAAGATTAGAGTGTTCCAAGAATTTAATAATTATAGAAGTTGAAGAAGTCTCAGGAATCATTATCAGGCTCTATGTGATGGTTGGTTCATGGTGATGATTTAATGTAAAGTTTTATTATCTCTAATATATTCTTGGGTGGAAGGAAGGGGAAAGGATGGAGAGGTCAAACCTCTATTGATATCGGAGGATTGTATCTTCCTCTTGGATTTTTATCCCTCCCTTTATATTTGGAAGTTGTAGCTACCTTTGGAATTCATTACTTCCTTTGACCAATAACTATTGATTATTTCTCATATATTGTGCATGGTGTATTATGGTGTATTGATGTAACCCTTATACTATTGTTCACTTATCATTGGATATAATTGAATGGTTTAAGTATAATTTGATTTTTTTTTTTAAATTCTACTTGATATTGATTCAGCCCCCTCTCAGTGTCTACAATTGGAATCAGAGCAGGTTGCCTTCAGAACAGTTTAACCACTGGAAGGAAAATCTTGAGTAGAGATGGATGACCATGAGCACATTTCAAATGGGATTCAAAAATTTGATGGAAGAAATTATGCATACNATAATACTCCAATTGATCCAAATGAGAAGAAGCTTATGAGTTGCAATTCAAAAGCGAGACATGTTATTGTAGCATAATTGGCACCAACCATTGCTAGCAAAGTGATGAGTTGCATCACTGCTAAATAGGTATGGGGCAAACTCAAGAGTATCTATGAAGGTGATCCAAAAGTTAAGTAGGTCAAGCTTTAACGACATAGAGCAGAATTTGAAAATTTGAAGATGAATGAAAAGGAATATATTGCAACCTATATTATTAGATTTGATGAAGTTGTTAATGCTATAAAAGGATTAGGTGAAGAGATCGATGAATCATTGGTTGTATAAAAAAATGTTGAGATCACTTCTGTTGAAGTATGATGCTAAGGTCTTCGCCATTGAAGAAACTAGGGACTTGACCAAAATGACAATGGATGAATTACATGGGTCTCTTATAGCATATGAAATGAGAACAAGTACAGAAAGTGACCAGCCAAACAATGAAGCAGCGTTTAAAGCCATAAATAAGACAAAAGACAAGGATAGCGACCTTGATGAAGAAATAGAAAATTTTGTAAGATGGTTTCAGAAGGGAATTGGAAGATACAAAGGTAAGTCTCCTCTCAATTTCTTTAACTGTGGTAGAATAAGACATATTCTTGAAAAATTCTACTATAAAAACATAAGTATCAACAATAAAAAGAGCTTATACACCAAGGATGATGATATCTCCTCAGATGAGAGTGATGAAGAAGATAATGATGGAGGAGAAGTCCTCTTCATAACCCAAGAAACCTAGGACGATGATCATAAGAATTCTAAAGAAGAAGAAATCATTTGTGAAGAAGATTCATATGAAGAAACCAACCTTGATTCCTTTTGGGGATACAAAGACAATGCAGAGAGTGAACAAGAATATGAGAATCTTGAAAAGTTGAAGCATGTTGAAACTTAAAATATCAAGCTTAGAAACACAAACATAATACTAAAAGGTGAATTGAGTAGTTGTGAAGAAGAGAATTACAAGCTTTAAAAGACCATTAATAACTTGAAGGAATAATTAGAAGATTATGAGAAATTGAAAGAAAAATTGGATCAAAAAAAAGGGGAGCTACTATTGACAACAGAAAAGTTGAAGAAGTTCGAAAAAATCACTGAAAAATTAGAAGAGATCCTTATAAATCAAAGATCTCCAAATGACAAGATAGGACTAGGATACAATGACAGTTTGAAGACAACAAAAAAAGAGAAGGAAGATGAAAATGATGAAACCAACACTCCAAAACAAGTTGAACAACAAGATAGAAGACTATAATTTAGAAGGAATGAGACATCAAGAAGATCCTCGCCCATCAGTTATGAAAGAAATCATTATGAAGGAAACTACAGAAGAATAGATCGTGAACCCAGATGGACCAGACCACAAATAAGATCACTTACTCCCAGGTATCAAAACTTCTTTCTTGGACATTGTTATACTTGTGAAGATTTTGGACACAAGGAAATCAATTGTAGAATCAATGAAAGGAATAACTATGAAAGATACATGAATGGTGAAAATAGTAGATATGGAAGTGTTTGTAGACCTATCAACATAAATTATAATCCATTTGACCCATTAATGGATCAAAATATTGTATGTTACAAGTGAAATAATCTTGGTCATAAAGCACGAGATTGCAGAGAGATGAACGGAGATAATCATATGACAAATGTCTGTATACCTACTACAACATGGAAAAGGAAATAAATTCCACAAAATTAAAACTGTCAAATCACATTGGTCGCTAAAGAATGGAAAGAAGAAGATGAATGGTTCATAGACAGTGGGTTCTCATCTCATATGACCGGAGATCAAAGCAAATTTGTTAGCTTGAAGAAAAAGGGTGGAAATGTTGCATTTGGAGATGACTCATCTACTAAAATACTTGGAAAAGGAATTGTAAAAACTGGAAGTGAAAATGTAAAAGAAGGAAAAGTCCTATTGGTTGAAGATCTAAATCATAATCTCCTCGGTGTCAGCAAAATATGTGATCAAGGATACACTCTTATGTTTGACTCCCGAAAATGTAAAATCAGAGAAAATAACTCAGGAAGATTGGTTGCAACTGCACCAAGAAGACCGAGTAACATATACATCCTAGACATGAAGAAGAGAGAAAAAATAGAAGCCAAAGAAAATGATTCCAAGGAAGAAAAAGTCCCAAATACCAAAAATAAGGATGAAGTATTATTGAGTGCCACATGTTCAGGGGGAGCAACCCCAAAGAAGAGAGTTACCTTTTGCCATTAAACTTAGGGGGAGAAGCCCTACCCTTTGTAATTTATGTTAAAGGGGGAGATAAATTGGTATCATGATGATAGGGTGAGAATGAGTGTTTCCATCAATGACAAAGGGGGAGATTGTTGGAACATTGATTGTTGTCATTGATGTCAACTCTAGTCATGGGTTTTGGACCGCAAGATTGATGAAGGTATTTAGATAGGAAGGAAAATGCACATGAGGATACAACACCCATGGATGGATAGTATACATCATGTTGTTTCCGGTGGTATGTGGCACATCACGTGGATCATCATGGTTGAG
This sequence comes from Picea mariana, assembly GCA_032191745.1. Taxonomy (NCBI): domain Eukaryota; kingdom Viridiplantae; phylum Streptophyta; class Pinopsida; order Pinales; family Pinaceae; genus Picea; species Picea mariana. The sequence goes on from JASDQU010100883.1 coordinate 116,157, forward strand.
GAGAAATGAATTTTTGAAGATGACAAAGTGAATTGAAGAAGGAAGTACATGTAGGCCCTGAAGATAATTAAAGAAAAGAATTGCAAAATAAGAAAGTGTCAGGTTGGCCCTAATGTTAAAAGGAAGTGACATAAATGGTATACATACATATTATTATACATTCATTTGATACACAAGTCGAATTTCAGAGGAAATCGGAAGTAAAGAAGGCTGGATTTCAAGGGAGGATGAAGTCCTTTGGTGATGTGTTCTAAGGTATGTTATTTTTAGGTCATCTTACCATTTTCGTTATAACGTTTTTTATAGAACGATTAAGATGGTGAAATTGATATGGTATTGAGAATACATATCAAGGTACCTTTGGTAAAATTTCCATATCTTGATTTGCTATAATTATGGAAATACACCCTGTGGAAGATAGGGTTTTTACTAGTCCTGAAGCTAGTCAATAAACAGGTGTTCCGGGTAAAATAGTCATAACTTATTCATAGAGAATACAAATGAAGTGGGACAAATTTCATTGGAAATATTACATAATTTAGTTTCTTGTGTGTGAGTTTCAGAATATGATGTTAAATATTGAGCGTGGGGCATTATGTACACGTTCGCTCTCCTGAATAAACCAGAATTGAATAAAGTCTTCCATTATTTCTATAACTTCTTTTTGGGGAGGATTCAAGAAGTGAAACTTGGAGGAGTTTCATAGAATAAATTGTGTAATATTATCTACAGGATCAAAGTGTTCCAATGCTTGAAGAATTATAGAAGTTGAAAAAGTCTCAGTAAGAATTATCAGGCTCTATGTGATGGTTAGTTGATGGTGATGATTTAATGTAAAATTTTATTATCTCTAATATATTTTTGGGTGGAAGGAAGGGGAAAGGATGGAGAGGTCAACACTCTCTTGATATTGGAGGATTGTATCTTCCTCTTGGAGGTTTATCCCTCCCTTTATATTTGGAAGTTGTAGCTACCTTTGGAAGTCATTACTTCCCTTGACCAATAACTATTGATTATTTCTCATATATTGTGCATGGTGTATTGTGGTGTATTGATGTAACCCTTATACTATTGTTCACTTATCATTGGATATAATTGAATGGTTTAAGTATAAGTTTATTTTTTTTATTATACTTGATACTGATTCACCCCCCTCTTAGTATCTATACAAACACCCCAGGTTGAGAGCGTACAAAAATTTGGTGCTGGATCCCCTCGGAGGATTTTTAGAGTATAACCTATCTGTTATCCCTAGAGAGAAAAAATAGAATACTGATATGTTGGCCACCTCAGCCTCAAGTTTTAAGATCCCCATATTACCAAACAAAAAATATGAAATCGAGGTCAAGAACAGGTCGACAGTGCCTAATAATATCAAACATTGGAAAGTGTTTGATGATGAAAATTAGTTGGAGACATTCCTCCTTATGAGCGACAAGTTCACTAATACAAGAATTGATGAGGAATTTTTCTCCAACAAAGATGAGAGAGTTTATGCGCACAGTAACAAAAACCCTTTCCAAATCCAGATTGCGGGAAGGGACATAATCCAACTGAAAAATAACATCATTCCAAAGGGGTTAGTGTTGTTGGAAAATATATTTGACGAGAATGACGTGGCTAAAAACCCCAAGATCACTACAAGCATAGAAGACATGGAAGAATGCAACATTGGGATTGAAGAAAACCCAAAGATGATCAAATTATCGAAAACAACCAGTCCAGAGGTCAAGCAAGACTACGTGAAACTCATGAAGGACTTCCCTAATGTGTTCGCGTGGAGCTATGGTGATTTGAAGGTGTATGACACTAAAGTGATCCAACATGTCATCCCTCTCAAAGAGGACAAGAATCCCTTCAAACATAAGCTAAGACTAATAAATCCTCTGTTGTTGCAACTGATCAAAAAGGAGGTAAAGAAACTCTTTGAAGCTAAAGTTATTGTTTCTTTATGATTCTCGAAATGGGTAGCTAATTTGGTGCCTATAAGAAAGAAAATAGGCAAGATAAGATTGTGTGTAGATTTCTGCAATCTAAACAAGGTGTCTTTCAAGGATCACTATCCTCTCCCCAAAATGGACTATATCCTGGAAAAGGTGGTGGGGTCTCAGAAGATGTCCATGCTGGATGGTTTCTTAGGTTATAACCAGATTATGGTTCACCCAGACGACAAAGAAAAGACAACTTTCACAACTCCATGGGGAATGTTTATGTATGACAAGATTCCTTTCGGTATGATGAACGTTGGTACCACTCTCTAGAGGGCGATGGACATAGAAATTGTCGATGAAGAGGACAAGTTCATTGTAATCTATCTGGATGACATCACGGTATACTTTGCCTCCGAAAAGAAACACCTTCAACACCTGAAGAAAGTATTCCATAAGTGTAGGAAGTTTGGCATATCACTAAATCCAAAGAAATCACATTTCGAGGTGGAAGAGGAGAATTTGTTAGGACACATTATCTCTAAGGAAGGCATTAAGATAGACCCCATCAAGGTTGAATGGATCTTGAAGATCTACACCTCGCATAGTAAAAAAGAAGTGCAATCCTTCCTGGGAAAAGTGAACTTCTTGAGGAGATTCATCCTGAACCTAGCCGAAATCATAAAGCACATAACCTACATGCTCAGGAAGGGAAACAAGATCAAGTGGAACCCAAAGGACAATAAGTATTTTGAATATATCAAAATGGCACTGAATAAAGCCCGGTCTTTATGAAAGATTTCATCTTATTTTCATTTTCCTCAGAACACACTATTGCCAACGTGTTGTTGCAAAAATACAAGCAGGATTTCAAAAAGCCTATATCCTATTTCATCCAGACACTGCGTGATGCTCTACTGAGGTATGAAATTATGGAAAAACATGCGTACGCCTTAGTGAAATATTTGAAAGAATTTAGGACATACATATTTCACTCCCATGTCATCACTTATGTGCCCAACTCAGTAAAGGATATCCTGACTCAACTTGATCTGGAAGGAAGGAGAGGCATGTGGATAGCGGCCATGTTGAAATATGATCTTGAGATCAAGCCCGCAAAACTGATCAAGGGTCAGGGCCTGGCGAATCTAATGGTGCAGTCATACTGCGGCAATGTAGGAATGAATTTCATCATTGATATGTCAGAATGCCCTCAAGAAGAAATACTCATCTAGGTGTCTCAAGAGTTCATCGACTCACCATGGTATGCAGACATCATCTATGTGTTGGAGAATCTCCAGGATACTTCGGGTGTAAGTAGGACTAAGGCAATATTTCTCAAACTCAAAGCGGTTAAGTTCTGCATCCTAGACAATTCACTCTATTGGAAGGATCCTGGGGGAATATTGCTGAGTTGTTTGTTGGAAAGTGATGCAAAGTGGGACATACAATAATTTCACAAAGGTGACTGCTAAGGACACCACTACTTGAAAAACACCGTGAAATTTTTTTTGAGGGAAGGTTACTACTGGCCTACAATATTCATTGATGTTTATAACCAGGTCTCTGGCTTACAGGAATGTCATATTTTCAACGAAAGAAGAAATTTGCAGCCCCTGCCACTAAATACGATCTCAGTTGAAGCACCTTTCATGTAGTGGGGTCTAGAATTCATAGGGGAAATAAATTTGCCATCCTCTATGCAACACATATGGATACTCATAGCCACCGACTATTTCATGAAGTGTATAGAGGCAATCCCCACTAAGAAAGCGACTGATGCTGTCATCATCCAATTTCTGGAGACAAACATTTTGTCAAGATTCAGATGTCTCATCAAGATCATAACTGACAACGCGACTGCATTAGAGTCCAAGAGGATGGAAAAGTTTTGTCAGGATTACAATATAAACCTGGGGAATTCCACTAAGTACTATCCACAAAGAAATGGGTTAGCAGAATCCTCAAATAAGAGCCTAACCAGAATCATCAAAAGACTCCTACAAGACAATAGGAAAGATTCACATAAAAATCTTATCTATGCATTGTGGGCAGATCGGGTAACCACCAAGAATTCAATCTCAACATCACCTTTCCATATCATATATGACACAGATTCCATCTTCCTTACCTCACTATGGCCTATTAGAAAAATTTTGCAAGAGCAGGAGGCCGAGCCAAATGTTTTGCATAGAAGAATAAATTAGCTAATTCACACGCAAGAGGCGAGGGAGAAAGTGTACGATCGATCATAGGTTCATCAAGAGAGGATAAAGAAAGAATTAAAAAAATGCTCTAAACATGAATATTTTTAGATACGATATCTGGTGTTGAGATGGGACATGAGAAATGAAGATAAAGGGAAGCATGAAAAGTTCAACCACCTTTGGATAGGTCCATTCAAAATCAACACGTACTACAGGAACAATGCTTATTTCCTGAAAGGATTAAATGGAGAATGCCTTGGTTGGGGGCCAGTAAATGATAGGTTCCTCAAGCATTATCTAAGGAAATAAATCCATTTAAGTCATTTTCCATTGTAAATAGTTGTTTTATTTGTTTTTACATCACGTCAGTAGGTCAACATAAAATTAAAGCCCGAAGTGAAGGCCCTAAGTTTATGATGATTTTTTAGAAGTTGCGTCGATAGTTTTAGGTTGTGTTTTTGTTTATTATTTATAGTGCCAAAGAGTCAAAATGAGGCCCAATGGTCAGGTTCCTGGTCTACTATTATTTGCTACCTCACGGGGAGGATAACATCCCCGTTCGAGCCAGCTATTAGCACTGCCATTTGTATTTCCATTTAGAGTCAGTTTTTAGTCACGTCCTAACCCATGCATCCAAACATGTGAAGTCGGGTACGTAGCACCGTGGGGTAGAAGTCAACAAGTGGCTGGTTGGCCCTTGGAAATGGGAAGGAATGTCAGATTCAAAACATGTGTAAGTGATACAGGTATGTCTTTTCCAAAGAGTCGAGTCCTATTAAGAAATCGGTGTCTTCGTGCCCTAGGTCGAGTCAAGTAGTTAATGGAATTCACATCAACAAGTGAAACAACTGTTATTAGTTCATCATGAAGGACAAGGGAATGAAAAACCATGGTGTTCATATCATGCATTCCCTATAAACATTATCGCCTGTTTTCTACACATGGGGATGTGCCATGGAAAATCTGCAACTTGATTCAAAACATCCCGTCACCATGAATTCACTATTCTCTGGCATGATTCCTCCTTCTTCCTGAATCGTTATAAATTCCAGATGCTCGAAACTGATTTCAGTCATGAAACCAGGCCCACACTCTGTTTGCAATTTCCCTTGCCAGTTCAGATTGATCAAAGTTCCCTCCCTATGCATTTTCTAGATACACCACATGAAGAATACATACTGGTCGCACCATGACGACCTCCCAAAGAATAAGAAAAGGTACGCAGATCAACAGAATTTCCAGGTCTAAGCCCCAAAAATACTAGGAGTTATTCTCACCTGCAACAAGCATTCCCAAGGACACGAAAGGATTTATTCCTTTATCCACAAAAATGATCAGATCAAACCGTGCAAAACCTGAAGTGGAAAGACTTGCGTAGGGAGGAAAGGTAGTAGAAGCCTTGTCTCCCCAACAAAAAATAACCTGGAGAAGGAGTAGGCCAAGGAAGAATAGGAGGATGAGGAATCCCAAGTTTCAGAAAATTCGTGTGCTAAATTGGTGGTCGAAGAACTACTCATGCGTGCCATTCGACTGGAGGCCGCTAGAGGATTGAGCCCCAAAAGAAGGAGCAGAAAAAGGGAATTAGGTACCATAGGAGTGAATGATCAAGATTCATATCATCAATTAAAGAAGGTAAAGTTGACTATTTCTGAACTCTACCAGGAAAACATGGAACTGAGGTGGTAGCTAGTGACAAAGACTATGGAAGCATCAACAACACAAGGTCGTGAAGGGAACGCGTCATGGTTAAAACGATAGCTCAGAGAGGTGCAAGACACCATTGCACAGCTGCACAAAGCACAGAGGTTGTCAGAGGAAATTCATACAAAGCATTCCAGGGAGTGCAAAGCAATCGAGAAGGAAGCTCACGTGGCACTCACAAGCATGTAGAAAAAACAAGTTTAGCTGGTGTTCGTCTCTGCATCCACCAAACAAAAGAAAAATTTTGGTAGTTTTGATGGACACGTTTCCCTAAATAACTCTACCATTTTGATAATGAATGTGACCATCAAACAACCACTTTCCATGCACATTTTTCCCAGCAAATGAGCGTGTGATAGAAATCAAAGTCGTTATAGAAGATAGCGAGTTCCTGGCAGACACCTGTCCGCTTAGAAATCTGATTGAAGGAAATATTGACACATCTTTTCCTCATATTGAGACCTAAACAATGATTTTATCCTCTTGGAAAATTTGTGAATAGTCATGTGTAAACAAACGTGATTATTGTCCATTTTTGGATAGCACCATGCAAAGAGTTTCTAACACATACCACTCATTTTCGTAGCTTTTAGAGCTAGTACTTAGAAAAATGGGCAACCCAAGCGGTGCCCTCGTTTATATGTTTCATCTTTTCGATGTAAGCCAGGTTGGTTGGAAACATTGGTATAAACCGTAGCTATTGTATGAAATTTGAGTTCTACCGAAACTTAATGCAAAAGTCCAGTAACTTGATGTGAAGATTCTAATTGTAGCAGTTGGATGTATTTTTTTCCATTTCTCGCATATGTGCTCCTTGCTAACTTATTCATATATTTTTTTGTCTATTTCAGAATGAATTTTCGAACTTGTGGATTCACTGAGCATCACCCCTTGTTCACGCCACTTAGACATAATGTTTTCTTCTGAAAGTTAATTATGAATTTGCCCGCAGTGGTGCTCCGAGTTACTTCCTGTAATTTCTTTCTGCAACACATTACTATTTTGCATTGAAGACTGTTGCTCGCTTAGCCTTCATCCTCTCAATTTCATTCATCGAGTCATTTGTTTCCATTTTTTCCTCAAATCGACTCCATATCCCACCATCTTATTTTCTTGTGCCAATATAACCAGAGATCATTATATCAAAGGTGTTAAATCTAGCCACTGCTTTAAAAGCCATATCCCACGCGGATATCACACCCCTCAAGAGAGCCCTCTCCAGATCTGAAAGGCTAGTTTCGGGTCTTAAAGTTGGTTGAAAAAGTTACCTTCGTCATCTGTTTATCAGACGAACAGATTTACAGAGTGCTAACAGATTCCACCCACACGAAGACCGTTTTCGCCAGCAGATAAGGGGCAGTAAGAAAATATGTTTGAGCCTTAGCACTCAAGGTCAGACTCGGAGAATATTTACTTCAACAACACAACGTTCTCCAAATGGTACAACAGGTTTCTAGACACAACTCAAAGGTTTCACATTCCGCAAAAATTGCTCAACCTCAATACGTGGAAGATTGCATTCAGAATGAACCACCACTATACATTTGTATGGCCAAGGCATGCCAATCGATAATACTTCCACTCGTGCATGCTTCCATTTTACTTATATGAGAAGACCTTTGACAAGGAGGTTGTGTCATGGCCCAGAGTAAAATGCAATCTGCGCAAGTTGGGGATGCACTACCTTCTTCCTGTGGAACTACTAAAGAAAAGTGGTTAGGAAGACAGGGTAGTACCAAGCTCGGGCCCAGAGGTATAGAAGAAAGAATCCCCGGTATGAATGGATTTCGATGAGGAGGAAGAGATGTAGCCACTGGAGCACAAGAAGAGAACATTACCCATGTTCCCACAGCTTCCAGAGTAAGCCATGCTGACATGTAAGGATGTCAATGAAATTCTCAGTGCTGCTGATCCAAAAAGGATCCAGAGAAGGATAAGAACAAATCATAACTCATAGATGCAACTCAAAATTCTCAGAATGGATCTAGTAGATAGAGAAAGGGAAAATATTCAAAGTTCCCAAAACTCAATGAAAACAACATGATCGTGAAGAGTGTGTCACAATATTTCTAATGACACAAATGACTCGTCAAATGGATTGAAAGATATTCACGATCAAAATTTGGTCAACCTAACCTAGTCAATAGGGGATGAGTCAGCATCTGTACTGTTGATGTCAACATTTGTACGGATGATATCATTATCCATAAAATGCACGTGGAAGAGAAGGGAAGTGACACGTGGCATGCTAACGTCAACATGATGATGTGGTAGCACCAGAGGCTTCCACGTGTCACCCAATTATTGGCTTTTCGGACTGATCCATGGACTAGTCAGATCATGCCATGTGACATTCTGTATAGTCCATACGAATGACATGGCATGATGATGTGGCATTGACATGGCATGTTTACTTGAAAGGGGGAAGTGTGGCCCAATGAGGGGTCGCCACATGGCTTGAAGAGGGGATGCCACGTGGCAAGAGGGAAACACCCAAGGATGACTTGTGAACGAATTTCAAAAACAAAAAAATGGCGGGTCTTCCAAATCTAGTGGACCATGCCAACTTTGGCAACAAGTTGGAAGAGATTCTAGAAAGCTCAGTAAAGTTAGCGGCATATCAATATGTATTGTAAAGATATATAACCAACGCACCAAAAATGGAGTCTGTGGGATTCGACCCCGGAACCTCCACCTAAGCCCAAGAATTAATACATCCACCCATAACCACTACATCGCGGGTACCACTTGGTACATCCACCAACAATTGATATTAAAAAGGTTCATTCCACCTAGCTATGGAAAGGAGGTGCAGACTGTACAACCCGTGGGCACAAATTTCAAGGCAGTACAATCATTATTGGAGGTTGCAGAGGGAACAAAAAATGAGACAAAATTCTTCTTGGGCCTGGGAGTGCTAGAGTCAGATCGAAGCATGGAGAAAGTAATTTTTGGGTAATTCGATGCCATGAATTCAGTGGTGCTGTCTTTTTTCTGATCTGAGCATTATTTCTGCAGCTTGATTTAGAATGAGGTATACTTATGTATTTTGACAAATTCTTTTGCTAAGTTAATGAAAGACCCTACCCATTTGAGAGTAGGACCCAGAGACGTAGTCCACCAAGGATGAATTCTGTTATCAAGTTTTTGTGTTTAGATCTGATGCTTATGTCTCTTCATTTTGAGTTTTCCCTTCTTTAATGGTGCACTTTAATTTATGCTCATTTAATGCAATTCTTTATAAGTCACGATGAAAAGATCTCAGATCATGCTGGTATCAGAGAAGTTGTCTTTGACTTGAATTTTTGAGTGTGAATTCTTGTTACGGACAATCATAAACAAGGTGAAGTAAATCATAAGAATTTCAATCTTGAAGTTGGTCATATATTCAGAAGGAAGAAAATGGCAGAAGAGGACAAGTGTGATGAACAGGAGAAAAACTTTCACATGGTATTTTATAGCATGTCATAAATGGTTGAATGAATGTATGGAGATTATGAGAAGAGTATGAAGAAGAAAAGGAATAAAAAGAAAGCACATGCAGTTAATGATGCTTCGTTAAACCAAGGTGTTGGAGGAGATCATCTAGAGCCTCCATCTTCACCTTCGAGTTCTAGTTCTTCTTCCTTTGAGCATTCTCATCATTCTGTCCATAAAGCCTCTTTTAAGAGACAATTATTAAAGATTTATGTAAAATTTTATTTACCTATGTTTAATGGAGATGCAAATCCTCAAAAGATAGATAATTGGATCCGACAGGTTGAAGTGTATTTCCATGTCCAACATATTGATGAAGAGGAAGTTAAAGTGCAATTGACTTCTCTTCGGTTGGAAGGAACTGCTCTCGTATGGTGGGAGATAAAGCTTCAAGACATAAGTAAGTGTGATAATATTCTTTCCTGATGATTAAAATTTAAATCAACAATAAGGAAGCAATTTTATCCATTAAGGTATTTACATAAAGCAATGATGGAATGGAAAACTTTAATGCAAAGTAAAGCTCAAACTGTACAAAGTTTCACAGAAGAATTTAGGAAGAAATCTCTTGCATTGAAAATTCCTTTGGATTATTATGAAAATTTAATGAAGTATATTGGCACACTTCACAGTTATATTTGTCATACTTTTCTCTTGTTTGACCCCACTAGTCTTGATGAATTTTGTGTGCAATCCACTCACCTTGAGAATAGGGGGAAACATGTTGAACAAGATCCTACAATTAAATCTTCCAATTTCCCACAAAATACTTTTAAGAATTTTAAAAGGAAGGACAACAAGACCGCTACAGTGATGAGAGAAGGACGAAAACCATCTTTCACTCATTGCAAGAAGAGTAGTCGCGATGAAGAACATTGTTGGAAACTGCAGCCCAAAAAGAAACCAAAACAGTTTGGTGGAAAAGAGAAGACAAATACCGTTGCTACAATGAAACAAGATCTTGGTTCCAATTCAGGAAATGAAGGAAAGATCACAACGATTGGAGTACAAGGTAAAGATTCTCTCCATGCTATTTCTTGTTCCAATGATGAATATCATGGTGATGAATGAAACAGGAATGAGTTATTTCATATAAGAGTTGTATCTAAACATACTAAAATAGATACATTATTTGATTCAGGTTCCCAAGTAAAATTAATATCTGAAGCACTTGTCAAGAAAATGGGTCTTGAAATGAAACCACATCTGAAGCCTTATCCTCTTGGTTGGACATGTGATAAAGAAAAACTTAATGTCACCAGACAATGTAGGATCAGATTTTCTATTGCTTCAAAATTGATTGATGAAGTGGATTTCGATGTTGTACCACTTGATATATGTGGCATAGTGTTGGGAAGTCCTTATCTTTATGATAGAAAAGTAGTCTTCTTTCGTCATGAGAATAAATACCACCTTACTAAATGGGGAATGGAATATATTGTTAGATCTCATAGCATGAGGGTAAATACAACACTTGTTAGTGCAGAGAAAATGAAAAGACTCATAAACACTAATAAAATATATGTACTCATGGTCGTCAAAGAGAAATATGTCGGAACATCCGACGCTTTCCAAGGGTGTGATCCATCTCATAAAAAGTAATTAATTGATATTGTTTCTAAGTATGATGATATTTTTCAGGAACCAAATCGATTACCTCCTGAGAGGAAAATCCAACATGAGACACATCTTCAACAGGATTCTCCTCTTCCTAATGTGGGCATGTACAAGATGTCAGTTGTGGAGATGACAAAGATCAAGAAGGAGGTATAAAGATTATTGGATTAAGGGGTCATCAGGCCTAGTTTTTCTCCTTGTGGTTCTCTGATCATGATGGTGCCAAAGAAAGATGGAACATGGCGAATGTGTGTCGATTACCAAGCTTTAAATAAAATCATGGTGAAAAATCAATACCCTTTTCGTCGCATAGATGGTTTACATGATCAATTGAAGAATGTTGTTTATTTCACTAAGTTGGATTTGCGTAGTGGATATCATCAAATCAAAGTCACTGAACAAGATGCATGGAAAACTACCTTTAAAACCAAACAGGGATTGTTTTAGTGGTTGGTTATGCCATTTGGGATTTGTATCTCTCCGACAACTTTCATGCGTGCAATGAATGATGTATTCAGGCCTTTCCTAGATGAGTTTGTGATTGTATATTTAGACAACATTATTATTTTTAGTGGAACTTGGGATGAGCATGTGAGGCATGTAAATAAAGTATTGGATACTTTGCAAAGGGAAAATATGTGTGTAAAATTTTCTAAATATGAATTTGGCAAGACTGCACTTGTGTACTTAGGTCATATTGTAGGAGGAGGACAATTGACAATTTATCCTTCCAAAATTGATTTAATTGTAAAATGGTCTGACCCAAAAAGTGTAACCGAAGTTTGAAGTTTCTTAGGTGTAGTCCAGTATTGGAGGAGACTCATTCCCAACTTATCCTTTATAGCATCTCCTTTGTATGACTTAACCAGTGTGAAGAACACCTTTTAGTGGGAAGGAAAGAAACAAAAATATTTCAATATTTTGAAGGAGAATATCAATACGACACTAGTATTAGCACTGTAAAATCTTCAACATCCTTTTGAGATCAAGAAACATGGCAGCGGATATGCCATAGGTGCAGTATTCATGCAATAATGTAATCCTCTCTGTTACCACTCTAGAACTTTTAACCAAGCTGTTGTTAACTATCCTACATATGATAAAGAGTTGTATGCATTAGTCCAAAGCATAAATAAATGGAAGCATTACTTGTTGGGGAAGGAATAAATCATACATACAGATCACCAACCCTTATAGTATCTTCAAGCATAGACCAAAATGAAACAATATTGACACTACAGGTGGATGGGTTTTCTACAACAATTTCACTTGGTAATCAAGTACAAAAAGGGTACAAGTAAAAAGGTATATGATATGCTTTCTAGACCTCCTGCTTCTATTGTTTTGAAGAATGCTTCTTTATCTCATGATAGCTATGTAGAACAATATGCCATCGATGAATATTTTAAATAAGTATATGTGAAGCTAACCCTTGCTGCACATGTAGACAACTATTGTCTGTAGGGACAACTACTCTATCATCTTGGGAAGCTATGCATTTCTACAAGTGAACGAGTCCATGTAATATGAGAAGCTTATACTTCTCTTGTGTGTGGGAATTTTGGGGTAGGAAAAACTATGGCTCATTTGCAGAGGTTTCTTTACTGGCCTCAAATGAAAGAAATTGTAACTAAATATGTNAGGGGTGTGTGATGTGTTCTACTTGTAAGCCCACTAATAGAAAACTGGGGCTATACTCACCACTTCTTGTTCCATCCCATCCATGGGAAAGTGTATCCATGGATTTTGTAGGGGGTTTACCAGTTACCAAAGGGGGTCATGACTATTTGTATGTGGTAGTGGATAGGTTCAATAATATGTATATCTTGATGCCATGTAAAAATAATATCATTGATGAGAAGACTACTAATATATTCTTTCAACATGTTTTGGTTCACTTTGGATTACCCACATCCATCGTCTCAGAACAAGATACTAGATTCCTTGGGGACTTTTGGACTAGCTTGTGGAGAATGATGAACACCAAATTGAAGAGGAGCATTTCTTTCCATCCACAAACCGACGAATAGACAGAGGTGGTAATCCAAACAATGGTACTTTTTCTTCAAGGCTACTGCAACAAGCATCCCAAGTTATGGGATGAACATATACCCTATGTACAACATGTGTACAATCGAGCTTTACATTCATCCACTCAGAGTTCACTTTTTGAGACTTTTTTTGGGTACCTTCCAAAGGTCCCTTTGGACTTGATGTATGGGATAGATGCCGATGTTAATCAAGAATGAATAGAGGGCAGAGATGACAATTTTATCCATAGGATCCAACAAATACACTAGGTAGTCAGGGAACAGTTGGAGAATAGTAAATCACAGTATAAATATAGGAATGAAAGGCATAGGGTTGATCATTAGTTGCAGGTTGGAGACTAGGTAGGGATTCACATCAACAAAGAGAGATTGAAGGGTGAAGGAAAGAAACTCAAGCCCATTCGTTATGGACCCTTCACTATCTTGGAGAAAAGTGGTACCAATGCTTTTCATATAGATCTTCCACCTTATATTCAGATTTACTCAGTTGTGAACGTTGAAAACTTGAAACTTTTTGAGCCTCCCATGATCATGGATCAAGATGAGGAAGTTTCAATACCTTCAGTTGATGATTTTTCACTTGAGTAGTTGAATGAGCTACAGGAATATATCATCCTAGATAGGAGGATGAGGAATTCACGTAGGGGTGATGTTGATTATCTTTGAATAGGATTAAAAGGCACATATCCAAGCAAGGAAAAGTGGATCGATAAGGAAAAAGTGAGGGGACTCTTCCCTAACTTTCCAGTTGATTGATGAAATCTTTTGGTAGTGAAAAAATATCTCAGTGGCAAGGCGTGATCCAAAAAGGATCCAGCGAAGGATAAGAATAACTCATAACTCATAGAGGCTACTCAGAACTCCTAGAATGGCTCCAACAGACAAAGAAAGGGAAAAAATTCAAAGTTCCCAAAACTCAGTGAAAATGGAATGACCACAAAGAGCGTGTCAAAATATTTGTAATGGCACAAATGAATCGTCAAACATAGTTATGGATTGAAAGATATTCATGATCAAATTTTGGTCAAACTATCCCAATCAACAAAGGATGAGTCAACATCCATACTAGTGACATCAACATCTTTATGAATGCCATCATCATCTGTAGAGAAAATGTGGAAAATCAAGGAAGTGACATGTGGCATGCTGACATCAACATGATGATGTGGAAACACTAGAGGCTGCCACATGTCACCTTGTTATTGGTTTTTCGGACCGATCCATGGACCAGTCGGATCATGCCACATGGAAGTCCTTATAGTTTGTACGACTGACATGGCATGCTGATGTGGTGTGCTGACTTAGTATGGGGAAGCATGGCCCAATGAGGGGCCACCATGTGGGCCAATCAGGGGCTGCAACGTGGCAGGTGGGAAATTCCCAAGGATGACACGTGAACGAATTTTGAAAACAAAAAATCGGTGGATCTACCAAATCTAGCAGACCACACCAACTTTGGAAACAAGTTGGAAGAGATTATAGAGACCCCGCTAAATTTAGTGGCAGATCAATATGTATTGCAGATATATATAACCAACACACAAAAAATGGAGTCTGTGGGATTCGACCCTGGAACCTCCACCTAAGCCCAAGCCTTAATACATCTTCCCATAACCACTATGCCATGTGTACCACTTGGTACATCAGACCAAAATTAATATTAAAAAGTTTCTTTTCACCCAACTATGGAAAGGAGGCGCGAACTATATGACTTGCAGACATGAATTTCGAGGTGGTACAGTCATTATTGCAGGTTGTAGAGGGCATGGAAACCAAGATATAATTATTCTTGGGCCTGGGAATGCTAGATTCAGATCATAGCATGGAGACAGACATTTTTTAATAATTTGATGCCACAAATTTAGTGGTGTTGTCTATTTTATGATATGAGCATTATTTTTGCAGCTTGATTTCAAAATGAGGTATACTTATTTATTTTCCAAATTATTTTGTTGAGTTGATGAAAGAGCCTACCCATTTGAGAGAAGGACCTAGAGATGTAGTCCACCAGGAACGAACTTCGTTATCAAGTTTTTGTGTTCATATCTTATGCTTATGTATCCTCATTTTGAGTTTTCCCTTCTTTAATGGTGCACTTTAATTTATGCTCATTTAATGTAATTCTTTATAAGTCAGGATGAAAAGATCTCAGATCGGCTGATTTCATAAGAGACCCAATGGCTAAGAAACCTAGGACATGGATATGCCCAAGTAAGGTTATGAACCCACAACCAATATCATCCACCATTCCTCGCACTCACTCATCGGCTTGAGCAACCCACATTATAGATATCCAGGACGACCATGAGCCTGAAATGACTCCATCCACCACCATCATCACTAAAACCCCTCCATCACCACCACAACCCTAGTCACCACCTCAAGAAACCTCCATTGCTTCCCAAACCATCGACCTAGAACCCATGCATTTGGATCCCCTAGAGATACCCGAACAGATACCATAACTCACTAGTCCAAACCCAAAGATACCCAAACAGAGGCTAGAACTCACTGGGCCAAACCCTGGAGCCTAGAGACAATAGTTCATACCCTTTGTGCCAATTTAGGAGGCTCCATATTCAATGAAGATGCAAATTGTACTGAAGCTGCAATTCCTAAGTCCTCAGAGCATTTCCTCAATGACCAAGGTTGAGGGTGCTATCGGAAAAAGTGCAACCCTGAAAGTTGAGGTCCACAAAGAGGAATAGCTACTAG
>JASDQU010100883.1:154540-169330 GCA_032191745.1 Picea mariana
ATGAACTCAGGACAAAGTGAAACATTAATTCCGGAAAAAATTGAGATATTCCTCCAAAACCCACAGTAGTGCACAGAGTTGTTGCAACTCTGCCTGGCCAGAATAGAAGTATTAACATTCCTTCCATCGATGTTGAGGTTGAGGCTTGTGCTAGGACCATCTATAGGAGAAGAGGAGGTGGAGACACCTTTAGAGAATTCAATGGCCAGTGGACTCCCACTACAGGTCTGAGTACCCAAGGAAGCCACCCCTTCTTCCTTTGACCTCGCACAGTGGCCAACAACACAACTAGTCGGGATGATCAGAGCCTCAATTGATCAACTAGAGCAAAGGCTCCAATGGCCGAAAGGAATTCAGAGTTCACAAGGGAGGAAGCACTCCTTTCCCAAGCACGCAGAACACAGGAGGAATATGCCAAGGTCTAGGCGGAGCATAAAATGGAAAGAGTTCAGGAGAAGCTTGTTGAAGCCTGACCAAAAATAAGGAAGGTAGCACCACAACTACCGGAGTCCAGTGCCGAAGGAGAACTTGAGCTATTCCAGGGAGCATGGTCACAGCTAGCTATTTGTGGAGAGAAATTGAAAGCACAACAGTGAGAGAGCTAGCGGGAAGAAGAACAACCTCAAAAGCTGCAAGAGTAGATGGAGAAAGTAGTGCTAGAAGGTAACAATGCTCAAGCAACACTACACAATCGCACATCTGAATGCACATGGATATTTCGTGAAGTCAGGGTCTAGATGGGAATTATTGCAAGAAAAAACCAAACTATGGAGGCTGTGTGCGCAAGAATATAATTTCTCAATGAGGAAGTTGTAGTCACCATGGATCCGCTGGAGAAATAGGATAAATTCAATCAGATCCAGAAAGCAAGCAATGAGTTGAATGCTCTATTTGAATTGCAATCAATAGCCAAGAAATAGCTGCATGAATTTCAACCTATCGTTCAGATAGTATACATGCAGATGCATCAAGTAGATGCTACAACCAATTCTGAATATAACTCTCTGGTCGCATCCAAGCCTAAAGGATGCATCACAAATGTGACTCAACAGTTTGTAGTTGAAGCCTCACGCCTTGCCAAGAAGTGGCAGGAAAAAATTGTGGGTTTCCAAGAAGTCAGGAAGCAAGCTTTAGAGTTGGTCCCAGATTTGGGCCCTTTGTTTGAAGAGGAAGAAAAGGAAAAATCACAAGAAGAAGATGAAAGCAAAGTGGAGAAGGAGGACAAATGAAAGCAATAGGAACTCCTATAAGCCATGAAAGAGCCAAGTACTTGACTCTAGGGAGAGTCAACGGATGTGGTTGGAGCCTGTTGGGCCCTTTGTTTTTGGTTTGAAGTTGCGCAAGGAGGACTGCAGTCCCAATTTTTGTAAAACACAAGTTGCACAAGATACAAAGGAGTTAGATAGTGGAAAAAACAAAGAAACAAAAATGGTTGTGAAATGGGACATCACAACACTAGCAAGGAAAAGGAAGTTACAACAGAACAAGAAAAAGAAAGCATGCAGAGTCTAAATCCAGAAGATCCCACTTAGCCTATATGTATGAGATGCATATGATTGTAAAAGGGTTGGGTGTAGTTGGTTGGTTGTTGGGTTTTGTCATAGATGGTATAAAGGGTGTAGAAAGATAAAGGGTTTTGTGCTGTAACTTGTACACATTTTGGGGGAAAAGGGTAGATAGAGGTCTGTCACATGAGTTTAGAGCTAGAATATTTTAACAAAGTACCGATTTCTATCTCTGATATTGTATCTGAGAATCTTTGTTGATAATATATAAGTAAGGACCTAAAATCTTGGAATATACTGTGTCATTCTCTGTGTATGATTATGAATAGTCTTTGTACTTTACTTTTTTATGTTTGATAAGATCAATGTGTTGTCTCTGTTTACAAATGATATCGCAACTTGATTTTCTTTATTTCCAGTTATGAATAAGTTCATATATGTTCTGTGGTTAGTCTATCTTGCACAAGGTTATGGTGAATCTTGAAGATTCTGGAATCCACCTAAGTATTCTCCTTACGCTTCCCTATCTTCTTGTCTTGGTTGCGCTTCGGGTGAGACTTATTCTCTTTAGAGGAGATGAAAATGCCAGTGCTCTATACTACTCGGTGCCTTTTGTTAGTAACCTGAGAAGGACCTTGGTCTGATCAACTCCACACCAACACCACCTATGTAATTTCAAGAATATTCTAGAAGGTCCTAAACATTATCAAAATTTTGGGTTAAGGAATTCAAAACCATTCCCCTAGATGGCTATCGGGCTATGTTAAATACCAAGTTGCTAGGAGGAGAAGGGGTTCCATTCTATTCTATTGTATTTTGTTCCATAAGGAAGAAAAATAACTAGGAGTGGGAAATTAGAGAGAATAATAAAGGGGATTAATGTTCAGTAGTATAATAATAGGCCATAGGTCTCAGGTAAATCCATAGAGAGTTCCTTCTCCTTTGCACTTGCATTATTTCCATACTAGAGAAAAGAGAGCAAAGTAGCCTCACCTTCTAGCTAGGTATTCTCCCATAAGGGCTTCCTAGAGAAAAACTTTGTGTTATTTTTTAGATGGTGTGTGATTTTGTTTTATTGTCCTCTATTTTCCACATTTTATCTATTTCGGTCATGAGAAGAAAACCGGTGACTAAAGATACCAGAATCTAAAGTAATTTACCTTCATAGTGTAGATCTCAATTTTGTTTATTAGATATGTTGTGACAAACTCTTCTAGAGGAATATCCATGGTAGTTTACAGATCATTCATGCTAGTACATGGGAATTATTTTCTAGATATGGCCTTGATACATAGAAATATGTAGAAACTTATCTATCTACTTAATAGGTTAAGGATATTAGGACCCTAACAGGCCCTTTTTGGGAAAATTGGTTGTCATTGATTTCAACCCTAGAAGGATCCATGAAGCAAGTTTGGAATCTTCTAGAAGTGATGGGTGTATTTGAAGAAGTCTCCAAAGTGGTCCCCGTATGGTGTATAGTTAAGTATTTCCCTCACAGGAAGATGCTATGAATAAGTACACAAGAAGCCCTGGAAATATGGTTAAGTGGTTAAGAATACTTATAGGCCCGATCATGAGTCCTGAAGTTGATTGAAGAAAAAGAGTATGAAGGACATTGCAAATTCATGGAAAAATCCTATTGATTGATAGTACTTTTCACGTCATCTCCAACTGTAGGTGGCACACCAAATGGTTCCTCATGGTTGAGGAGTTATTCCCTCTTAAATATGAATCCTTGAAGTACGGTTAAGAAACCCCATATCTAAGGTAAAGAAGTTATAAGTTGGACCTAAATTCATTTACAGGAGAAATAGTTGTTGCAAACAAGAAGTTACAAGTCAACCCTAAAGTCAAGTAAAGGAGGTACTTGGAAAAGTATAAATACACATTAATAACCTCTCATTTTCATCATTCAATCTTGTGATCTATTAGCACAATATTGGTAGTGAATTTTAGAGGGAAGATGAAGTGAAGAAGGGAGAAATTCCAGGGGAAGATGAAGTGAAGAAGGGAGAAATTCCAAGGGAAGATGAAGTCTTCTGATGATATGTTTTAAGGTATATTTTTTAAAGGTCATCTTACCATTTTCGCTATAATTTTTTTTTCTAGAATGATTCAGATTTTGAAACTTGGAGGATGTTGAGAAGACATTTCAAGGTGTCTGGGGTATGAATTTCATCTTCTAAGTCGTTTTAATTTTGGAGATACACTTTGTGGAAGATAGGGGTTTTTACTAGTCTTGTAACTAGTCTGAAACATGTGTTCTGGGTAAACTAGTCATAACTTATTCATAGAGGATCAAAATTCTATGGGACCAATTAAATTGGAAAACATAGATTATGTAGTATTTTTATTTTATTTTCATAATCAGATATCAAATATTAAGCGCATGGCATGTTGTACAAGTTCTCTCTTTATAATAGGATAGAATTCAGGAAGGTTTGTCATTTTCGCTACAATGCATTTTCAAGGATGATTCAAGGAGTGAAACTTGGAGGAATTTTAGAGACAATATCAAATAATATTAGGTACATGTTTCATACCTTGATTCATTACAGTTACAAAGTTATACTTGTTGAAAGTTAGGGTTTGTGACTAATCCAAAAACTAGTCCCAAACAAGTGTTTGGGATAAAACAATTATATCTAAAGCTTGGTAGGTCCAAATTGAATTCTATTTGTTGCATTAAAAGGAGAATAGATCCTAATATCTGAGTTCAAAGTTCCAAAATGAAAAATGGAAAATTGAGCTTGTGGTGAATATTACAAGTTTGTAGTTATGAGTAGCTTTGTATGCATATTTAAGAAGTGATGTTGGGGTTCATATGTGGACCCATGTGGACCTAGGATATTTATGTGGACCGAATTTTTAAGTGGAACTAGGTTTATTATGACGATGTATCAATTGTAGTGGAGCTAGCTTTGATGATGGTGATATATGAGTATCAGTGACAATAACAATGACAGTTTGATTCTCTCATTTATATTTAAGGGTGGTAGGGTGTTGCAAGGCAAGAGATCGAAGTCTCCTTTAGTTTGGATCCTAAGAAACAAGGGTGGTTCATGGGAAGATTGGTTCTTGTAGGGGATTTGCAGCTTCCTTTTAGTTGGTGCTAATAAAAATAAGGGGTTGGAGCCTCCTTCTAGTTAGAGCTGGATAATCTAAGGAGTTGGATCTTCCTTCAGGTCGGATCCTATAAATTAGAGGGTTGGAGACTCCTTCTAGTTGGAGCTAGAGAATCTAGATAATTAGAGATTCCTTTAGGTTAGAGCCTGTAAATTAGGGGGTTGGATCCTCCTTCCCGTTGGGGCTAGAAAATCAAGAGAGTTGTATCTTCCTTCAGGTTGGAGCCTATAAACAAGGGGGTTGGAGCCTCCTTTTAGTTGGTTCTAGATAATATTGGAATTTGGTGCTTCCTGTGAATGTAATATTCAATATATATATTTCTCCCATTTGGGTTTCCATGTAAAATTATTGTGTAATGTGCATCTTTGGTTATATGTTTATGATATGTTAAATGCAATAATAAAGTGAATGGAATTGTTGAAAATTTAATCTTTACATGTTTTTTATTAAAATGGTAAAAAGTGTTCTATATTGATTTACCCCCCCCCTCTGAGTATTGGTGAATATTCCAACAATTTGTATGAGAGCAGGTCCTTCAGAAATAGTCTAAGCACTAGAAGGTATATCATGGTGTGAACCAAGAATGGAACATTGGTGTTTGATGGTTATAACTATGCCTTATGGAGTAGAAGGATAAAAATGTTTTTGGAAGCACATGGTTTTGACGTCTCGAAAGTAGTAGTAGTAGACAAATACATGATACCTGCCACTCCCCCAACATATAAATATGGAAAGAAACTTAGTGAAACAATTTGAAGGATAAAATGTTATTTTGAATGGCATGGTTGATTAAGAATATGTCAAGGTTATGCATTGTGACTCTGCAAAGGATATTTGAGACAAACTTCAAAATGTTTATGAAGGAGATTCGAAAGTCAAAGGGTCCAAGCTTCAAACTTATAGAGGTCAATTTGAACAATTGAAAAATGAGGGAAGATGAAGATATTGCAACTTATTTTCTGGGAGTTGATGAAATAGTGAACAATATCAAAGGATTAGGAGAAGAAATTAAAGAACCAATAATTGTTCAAAATGTACTAAGGTCTCTTCCAATGAGATTTGATCCTAATATTTCATCCCTAGAAGAAAGAGCAGATTTTTCTACATTGAGCATGGACAAGTTAAATGGAATCCTTACAACTTATGAAACGAGAACGAAGTAGAATAATACATATAGGAAGGAATAAAATTTCAGAGCATCCAAGAAGACAAAGAAGAATAAAAAAAATCAAATTCAAATTGTTGTTGCAACAATGATTCAGATGAATATGAAGAAATATCCAACTTCGTGAAGAAGTTGAAGAAAGGAACTAGAAAGTAAAAAGGTATGCTTCCATTAATGTTCTTTAATTGTGGTAAAATTGGTCATTTTTCTTCAAAATATCCTTATGCTAATAATTCATATATTGATGAAGAAGAATTTCTCAAGAAAGAAAAGAAATATCAAAAGGGAAACAAGAAAGGAAATAAAAGAAAAGTCTTCAAGAAATCCTCTACTCAAAAGAAGATAGTTCCTCGTCTCATGAGGATAATTATAGTAACAATGACTCAGAAAGAGTGATCTTCATGGAAATGGAAACTCAGAAATAAACCCTTGAAAGTGATGAAGAATAAGTTGAATTAGATCTTGAATAAGAATTAATCAATGCCTTAAGTGAGATAAAAGAGAAAGGAAGAAAAAAAAGTCACTCAAGGAAGAATTGATCAAGCTAAAGGAGGGTCCTCAAAATCCCAACAAAAATTCTGAAAATGTCCAGTAGATTTTCATGAGTCTAAAGGTCCAAGTAGAATAATCCATAAGGGTTGAAGAAACACTAAAAAATGAGTTGGAAGAAAATGAAAAAATTAAGGAGATCTTGGAAGAAAAAATAGTCCCAATAAGAAAGGAACTTAAGAAGAAGGACATGCACCAGAACAACACCAAAATATTGGATGAAATCATCAGCATTCAAAGGCCATACTATTATAAATATTGACTAAGATACAAGAACACATATACTCAGAAAGGTTCAAGCTCTATGACAACAAGAACATAATAAGATCATCCAATCAGAAGGATGTAAAATCAGTAACCAGTGTTGGAGAGGACTCAAGAATAAGATTATAGAAGAAGTGTATCCCGAAGAAGACCTTCTACCTTTAGGAATCAAATAAGCTTCAATCATTGTGAAGAAAATAATAGAATATAATATCATGATCAAATAAGGCATGAACTCAAAAGCACTACATCAGAAAGAAAATGTTTTACTCCAAGGTATCATAGTGTCTTTTCTGGTTATTGTGTTACTTGTAATAACTTTGGACATAAAGTTGTATATTGTAGAGCGTATGGAAGAAATGTTCAAGAAAGAAATGTTTATGTGGCTCCCTACAATATTGAATGTTACAAATACCACAACCATGGACACATATCTCATGAATGTAGAACCATGATGAAGCCTTCCATGAAGGAAAACACTGATATCAGGTGCAGGAAGGCTTGGAGAAGAAAGGAAAAAAATTAAGAGTAGGTGAATGAAGAACTCTCAAAGATCATACTCACTATATTTACAGAGTTGCGAAATCAGGAGGAATCTACATGAAAAGAGGAAGATGTCATAATTCAGAGGGATGATCCCATAATAGAGAATGTTTATACATTTTTCTAAGCAATCCGTTATGGAGAATCCCAGTCAATGTGAATACTGATGAGGGGGAGTATAAGAAGTAGCTATTACAGATTAAATAACTATATTTTGGGTTGTCTTAAGTGTTTTGATTTGGGAAGGAATATTCTGAATGGTCTGATGGTAGAGTTACATAATGTATCATGACAAATTGGTTGATTAAGGAACCATTTTCGAAACACATATCCATGCAGATATGAAGGGGTAAACCATAAGAAATATCATTGGCACATTTTTGAGGTAGATATTCATTATTGCATAGAGGATTTCAAGCATGTATTCAAGAAGGGATATATCCATTATAGATTTGAGAATGTGTACTTGTTGTAGAAATGTAGAGTTTGATTTGAATATAGAGCGGTCTAGTGGACATGTTTGATTCATCTTGAGAAGAAAATTAATTGCAATAGATTTGGAGATGTATTCAAAATAGTAAAGTGCCAAATGGGTAAGCATTGTGTGTAGTTGAGTAGCAGAGTCATGGAAAATTTTGTGACATATGGACATAGATGAATTCATGATATATTTGGTAGGTCTAGAAGTCAATAATTGACATGAACCAAAGAATATACATGACCATGGATGAAAGCATGAGATCAAGAGGAATTGTAGAAAGACCAGTTAGCATTGTTATCAAGAGGAATGTTCAATAAAGCATATGACTAAAAAAAAGCATATTTATAGGTGTAACTATCTAGTCACAGGAAGGCAAGCCGTGAGAGGCACAACAAGGAAGGAGGAGATAAACCATCAAGAAGAGTTACATTGTCAAGGGGAGATTGTTGAATGATTATGTCATTGATGCTAGATTAGTCATGAAGACTTGAAGACAAGTGATCAAGGAGCCTTGACATGAACAATTTTAATATATGTCAATATATTCCAATAATAGGAAGTACCAATGGACAAGAAGCCCCAAAAGACAGGAAAAGAAGCATATACATGAAGCCCCACATTTATCTACATGGTATATTGCAAAAAATAAAGGGGACAATATTTTTGAAAGAATGTATGTTGTCAGGGGGAGTTACCATTTTCCATTGATGTCAATGGGGGAGAGAAAGATCAGAAGCAAGAAGACATGGGGAACAATGGTCACATGGGGAATATGAGTATTTCCATCAATTCCAAAAGGGGGATATTGTTGGAAAAATGGTTTTCATTGAAGTCAAACCTAGAAGAATCCCCAAATTAATTTTGGAATCTTCTAGAAGTGATGGGTGTATTTGAAGAAGTTTCCAAAGTGATCCCCTTATGGCATAAATTTAAGCATGGAACTCATGGGAATATGCTTTGAAGAAGTCTACAAGAATCCATGGAATATGGTTAAGTGGTTAAGAATCCCCAGAGGTATGGTCATGAATCCCAAAGTTTATTGAAGAAAAAGAGTATGAAGGACATTCCAAACACATGCAAAACATCCATTGATTGATATTCCTCATCAAGTCATCTCCAACGGTAGGTGGAACACCATGTGGTTCCTCACAGTTTAGGAGTTATGCCCTATTAAAGATGAAGCCATGAAGTATGGTCAAGAATCTTAGGATGTAAGGTAAAGAAGTTATAAGTTGGCCCTAAAGACAAGTAAAGGAGAAAAAGTTGTTCCAAACAAGAAGTTACAAGTCGGCCTTAAATTCAAGCAAATGAGGTACTTGGAAAAGTATAAATACACATTAAGAACCTCTCATTTTCATAATTCAATATTGTGATCTCTTAGCACAATCTTGGCAATGAATTTTAGAGGGAAGATGAAGTGAAGAAGGGAAAAGTTTCAAGGGAAGATGAAGTATTGTGATGATGTGTTCTAAGGCATGTTTTTTAAAGGTCATTTTACCAGTTTCTCTATAAAATGTTTTATATAATGATTCAAATAGTGAAACTTGGAGGATGTTGAGAAGAAATATAAAGGTACCTATGATATGAATGCTATCTTCTGGGTCATTTTACTTTTGGAGATACACTCTGTGGAGGATAGGGTTTTTTACTAGTCCTGTAACTAGTCTCAAACATGTGTTTCGGGTAAACAATTCATAACTTATTCAGGGAGGATCCAAATTATGTGAGACCAATTCAATTGGAAATAGTACAGTCTGTAGTATTTTTTATATTATTTTTAAAGTTTGATATCAAACATTTCAGAATCAGAAATGGAAAATTGAGCTTGTGGTGATTCTTACAAGTTTGTATCTTTGAGCATCTTTTTATGTAGATTTAAGAAGTGATGTTTGGGTTTATATGTGGACCCATGTGGACCTAGTATATTTATGTGGACCCAATTTCTAAGTGGAACCAAGTTGATAATGATGATGTATCAGTTGTAGTGGAGCTATTTTTGATGATGGTGATATATCAATATTAGTGACAGTAACAGTGATAGGTTGATTCTCTCATTTATATTTAAGGGTGGCAGGGTGGTGCAAGGCAAGAGATCAAAGTATCTTTCAAGGTGGTACCTAAGAAACAAGGGTGGTGTCTTCAAATAACAGGTTGGCTCTTGAAGGGGAGCTTCACCTTCCTTTGAGTTAGTGCTCATAAAACTAGGGGGTTGGAGCCTCCTTCTAGTTGGAGCTAGAGAGAATAGGGAGTTGGATATTCCTTCAGGTTAGAGCCTGCAAATTAGTGGGTTGGAGATGGAGAATATAGAGAGTTGGAGATTTCTTAAGGTTGGAGTCTGTAAATTAGGGGGTTGCAGCCTCCTTCCAGTTGGAGCTGGAAAATCAAGGGAGTTGTATCTTCCTTTAGGTTGGATCCTGTAAAAAAAGGGGGTTAGAGCCTCCTTCTAGTTGTTGTTGGAGAATATTGGAAGTTGTTGCTTCCTATGAATGTAATATAAAAGATATATATTAAAAATCGTTCCATGGTTTTCTACCATTTGGGTTTCCACGTAAAATTCTTGTGTATTGTGAATCTATGGTTATATGTTTATGGTATGTTAAATGCAATTGTAAGTGAACGGAATTGTTGATAAGTTAATGTTTACATGTTGTGATTAAAATGTTAAAAAGTTTTCAATATTGATTCACCCTCCCCTTCTTATTATTGGTGAATATACCAAAAAACTTCCCCTTAAAAATAAACATTGTACTCAAGTATGGATATGAGGGAATTGTTGAATAATATATGTTGGTTCCCATGTGGAATCCTCAAGCTATGTATCCTTACATTATATCAATCCATCCTAGACAGTGTGATGGTAGATAAGACACTCTCATTTGTCAAGGATGGCCTTTGACTGCAATGAAACAAAACCTTCTTTATCCAATTCAAGAAAGCTAGTTTGAATGAGAAAATGATATAGAATAACTTTCTTTAAGAAACATGAAAAATTGTATGGAATTCAGAGTGGATTGGAAGTTATAATTTGTAATCCACTAGCTAAATATTCTTGAGGACCTTATAGGGTTCATAAAACTTTGGAGTAAACTTCTAGTGGCAGTTGTATTTAAGGGAAGTATACTTATAAGTATCAAAACAAAGGAACACCTAATCCCCTTCTTTAAAATGACGTTCAGAGCAATGTCGATCATCCTATTGCTTCATCCAATTCAAAGCCATAACTAAATTATCTTTGAGAGTGCATATAATGTTAGCCTAATATGTAAGGGTATTGTTTACCCCCTATACCTGATAGAGTATTGGTATGTAGGATAACATAGACAAGGGATTTTGTCCATAGACAACCACAAAGGGTGTCATTTGAGTCGCAACATGACAAGCTGTATTATAAAACCATTTTTCTAAGATTAACCACTAAAACTGTTGGAACTAACATTTTGAAGTAAAGCACCTCAAATATGCTTCCAAAAACGTGTTGAAAAATTTCGTCTAACCATTACTCTAGGGGTGATAGGTAGTGCTAAGATCCAACTAAGTGGCCTGGAAATGAAACAGTTCATCCCAGAAATGGCTAGTGAAAGTGGGATAATGTTCTGTTACAATATATTGTGGAATACCATGTAATTTAAATATGTTATCCATGAAGACTTGAGTGATTTTGGTAAATTTAAAGGGGTGTTGGAGAGCACAAAAATGAGAATATTTAAAAATCTTATCAACCACAACCATGATGACTGATTTATTTCTCTATTTGTGTAACCCCATAATGAATTCCATAGAGATGTCAGTCCATATTGTTGGTGGAATAGGTAAAGGTTGTATCTCACCTTGATTCTTCATTGTTTCTCCTTTGGATATTTGGTAAAGGTCACATTCTTACAAAATATTAGAAGAGAAACACCAAAAATAATACCTTTACTCAAATAAAGTAATGTTCACTTGCCTCTTCGACGGGTGAACTTCCAGTAGAGTATAGTTCTATTACAATAATTCTCAAGACAATATTTATCATGACTCCTACTCTTATCTATACTAATTCTATATTCTAAAGAGAATTCTATAGGAATATATTTGTAGAAGGGAAAGCTTCTATTAGGTCTTATTACATTGACTTGTTCACATTTATTAAATAGGCCTTACTAACTAATGTCAACCTTTATTACATGGAAAATATATTTAGGCATTATTAACTAATTTAAGCCTTTATTATATGGAAAACATATTATTCTATTTATGTGAGGGGTTAGGTCTCTAACATGCCCCCCACCCTAAAAAATACCCTTGTCCTCAAGTCTTAAGATGAGGAAATTGTTGCAGAATGGTAGTCAATTCCTAGGTGGCATCTTCTGGTGGAGTATCCTTCCAATGAACCAAAATTTCCTTGATGGTGCGTTGATGGAGATGACACTATCTCTAGTCCAATACGAATTTTCGTTGCAACCAAATGGAGCCTTTTTCTTTCAACTATAGTAGGATGGTATAGGTGTGGAATTTGTTTCCAATCAATTTATTTAGGCACGAGACATGAAAAATAGGATGTATCTTGGAGTGAATAGGAAAATCTAACTCATAGGCCATTAGCCCCACGTGTATGAGAATAGTATAAGGACCATTAAATTTTGGTGCACGTTTCTCACAGTGTTGGGATTTGAGTGAAGTCTACTTGTACGATTGGAGACAAAGAAACACCTGATCCCCTTCAACAAATTGACATTCATAATGAACCTAATCTTTCGGTTACTTCATGAGGTTTTGAGCCATTACCAAATTGTCTTTGAGAGTACAAATAATGTTCATGGCAATGGTAATATTGTGGTCAACTGCCTAGAACTTGGAGACACCCGACACGTATGGGAGAGATGATGGTGGATTATCTCTGTAGACTACTTCAAAATAAATCATTCGAGTGGTAGTATGATAAGAGGTGTTGTACCACCATTCAACTAGGGGTAGCCACTGAAACCACTGATGTTTTTTTTTAGACAAAAGACACCTCAAATATGTTTCCAAAAACTTGTTGACTGCTTATGTTTGGACATCATTCTGGGAATGATAGGCTGTGTTGAGATGAAATTGAGTTCCCTAGAGCCTGAATAGTTCTTTCTATAAATTGCTCATAAAATTGGGATCACATTTAGAAACAATAGAATGATGTATTCCATGGAGTTTGAAGATATTATCCATAAAAATCTAAGCCACTGTGGATGTTGTGAATGGGTGTTGAAGAGAACATAAATGAGAATATTTGGAAAGACGATCTACTACCACCATGATGACTGACTTATTGCCTAATTTGGGTAAGCCAACAATGAAATCCATGGAAATATTCATCCAAATAGTAGGTGGAATCGAAAGTGGCTATAGTGTAATATGCGGTTTGACACTCTCTCTCTTATTACATTGACATGTATCACATTCATTCGTAAATGTGTGAATGTACTATTTCATATCATCCAAGAAGAAACATTGTTTTACCTATTCATATGTTTTGGTAAAACTTGAATGGTCCATTATAGATGAAGCGTGAAACTCAGAGAGCACCTTGGTTTTAAGGGCCAACTGTGTTCTTAAATACAAGCAACCTTTATAGAGAAAATATTCATTATTCCAAGAGTACCCTGGAGTATCTTGGGGATCCTATTGAATTTTTTGGATTAGGATAGAAATTTTAGGGTCTTGAAACAATTCCTATCGAACAACCTAAAACTAGTATGCTACAATGAATGAGAGGGAAACAAGGGACCCTTCATCTTCATATTTCTTGGAAATAGCTTCAACCACCACATTTTCTTTTCCCTTCTTTTAACTAATCTCATAATCATATCCAAACAACTTGGTCACCCATTTTTGGTGCTCCTAGAATGAAATCCGTTGTTTCAGGAAGTACTTGAAGCTTTAATGATCTGTTTTAATCTGAAAGGATTGACACAATAGATAAGGGTTCCAAATATCCATTGCATGAAAAATAACTGACATTTTCTTTTCATAAATCGATTGGCCCAAATGTCGGTTAAAAAATTGTTTGCTAGTGAAAGACAACGGTCATCCCTATTGCATTAGTACTACCCTAATTCCTCTCCCAGATGCATCACATTCCAAAACAAAGGTCTTGGTGAAGTGAAGTAGGGTCAATATAGGAGTAGTGCAAACACATTATTTCAAGGCTTGGAAGGATTGGTTAGCTACTGGAGCCTAACTGAAGGAATTATTTTTAAGGAGAGATGTGAGAGGAGCCAAAAAACTTTCATAATTATGAGAAAACTTGTGACAATAACCCATTAAACCTAGGAAACCATGCAGAATTTGAAGAGTTTTAGGGCGAGGCCAATTCTGCATAGCTTCAATTTTCTTTGGATCCACCCTTACATCATCCTTGCCAACAATATGACCCAAGTAATCAACCTTAGAGGTATTGTTAAGAACCAAATATCAATATAGCATAGAAAAACCTCAGAAAAAGTACTCAATGCCTTGAAAAAGAGATAATTTCAGATAACAAGCCTCTTCAAGGGGGCAACCTCCTTTTACCCCACTTAAATGTTCAAGTACCAGCTGATCAAAATGAAAATGTCTCCTTGGTATATATAGGAAACTAGGAGGTATAATTACAACTAATGGCCTAAAGCTGACATAAATAAAATAACATTACTAATCTAATATGCCCCAATTAAGGGGTAATGAGCCAAAATTAGGGCTTAACATGCCGCTCCCCTTGAGACAAGTGTTGTTCGCAACACTTGAGTAACTCTGGATGCTTCTGTATAAAAGACACATCTTCCCAAGTGGAATCTTCATCCAATAGTTTCCTCCATTTAATGAGATACTCTAAAATGGATCTATTCCTCAGTTGGTGAATTCTTGTGTCAGTCATGGCTTCAGGCTCCAATATGATTTTTCCTTCCTTGTCAAGTTCTGGCAATATAGTTTGAACTGGGATATTGTCACCTATAACCTTCTTTAAGCATGAAACATGGAAAACTGGGTGTACTCATGAAGATGCAGGCAACTCCAATTTATATGCCATAGTACCAATATTTTGCAACACCTTATAAGGTCCATAGTACTTTGGTGATAATTTATTATCCTTCATGGCTTACTTGAGGGACATCTGTTTGTATGGTTGTAGTCTTAAAAACACCCAATCCCCTACTTCA
>JASDQU010100883.1:197614-213098 GCA_032191745.1 Picea mariana
GTCCGAAGATTGTTTTTATTTCCCTCTTGGGGGTTCTGGTTCCCCTAATTATAGTTTCCCCCAGTAGGTTGGTTCTGTTGGGGGTGGTTTTGGTTCCCTCCTGGTCCTGGATTATTATTGTTTCATTTTTTCCCTTTCTTTTTGGCATTATTCGACTCATGGGTCGAATTTTCTGTATTTGGCTATTCAAAATTTTGATATTGTTGAATGGGAGAGGGATGAACAAAATTAACCCCAGCATGTGGTTGTCCTTGTGGAGAAACAATGGGCTGGGGAGGACCAGAAAATGGGAAGTACAAATTATGTTGTGGTAATGATCTGTAGGTTACATACGGAGGCATGGAGATTTCACTAGTGCTTAGGGTGTAAGCAGAGGTAGAGGTGTTTCTAGAACTAGGTTGAACAACTGGGCACATCATGGGGGCCAACGGGGGTTTGCTTATGGGTGGAGGAGGGGGAATAGGGTATGGTTGTTGATAGGGAGGAGGAGGATAATAAGGGGGTCCTCCATATACCGACATTTATTGAGGTGCTCCATACATAGGTGGTTGTTGGAGGTGTGGATTGTGGTGTGTCGTGGTACTAATCAATCCATCCACAAAGTGAGACATCTCGGGTTTGTCCTAGCCGAATGGCATGGGTCTTGGGGTGTCAGGTAGTACCATATATAAGTATCCTGATTGAGAATAAATGAGCTCGAACTGTTGAGCATTGTTGATGGATTCTTCTTCAGACTGAGGGAAGGTGGTGACCACGTCTTTGGCAAGGAGGGAAATAAGGGATTTGAGAAACCAATTAAGGTATTGTTTCTTGGTGGCTTCTAATTTGCATAAACTATGTTGCCAATGCCATTTGTGAATGTGGTCAGCGATGTGGCTAGTAGATGCTTGTTTAAAGTCTAAGAGTAGTTCGAGACCATTGTCATGATGGATTGGTAGTTGAAAGAAGGTAAAAAATTATTTGGCCGAAGATTCAAAGGTCGTATGGGACCCAGATTTTTCTTCTACATACCACTTAGATGATGGACTAGTGAGTGTCCATTGAAATAACCTCAATCGGAAAGAGTCATCCATGATGTTGTTTGAAGAGAACCATAAGTGGAAGGTCATGATATGGTTGGCTGGGTCGTCTCCCGCTTTTCCTTCAAACTTGGGAATGTATGAAGGGAGTTTGGTAGGCATGGTGGGCCATGTGGGGTCATGCAATATAGGATCATTGGTGAGCTTAGTCAGATCCGGTATGTTGAGGGAAGCCAAGTATGGAATCTGGGGTTGTGGTGGAGGAGTAGTTCCAACCATGGTGGGAATGTTTTGTGTGCCTGAACTCAAAAGAGGGTTTATTACGGCCATGGTGTTAGTGATGCGTGTCCCTAACTCGTGAGGGGAGCTAGCTGGGGTTGTACTTCCTCCTGGGGAAGAAGTGTGCCCCCCACTTCCTTGTACACGAAAGTGGGTGGATGGTTGATCTTGGGAAGTGGACCCAAGTAAAGTGGAACCAAGCAAAGTGGATCCTAAGATAGTAGCACTCACAAGAGTGTGAGAAGGTGGAGTCGATGAGTTGGCAAGACTAGGAACTCCCCCTAGAATGGGAGGGAGATTTAGCAAGAGTCTGGAACGACGAGGATTCTGTGGGTCCCCTATGATGTCCGACTAGCAAAGTGGATGTGTGCAAATAATGATGAGAGCAATTAATGAACAAGAGACTTTGTATAACTTGGACCTTCACAATATATCTCACAATCATATGTAATCACAAGAGTATCATATATAAATCAATTTGAAAAAGAAGCATACATGTGGGTAGGTAGGTTTTGTCCACGTGGATAACAAAGGAAACAAAAATTCTCATGTCCTAAAAGACGTAACGTCCTTCCTCTCAAATATCACTGGACCTTCCAATAGCACTCAACAGTGGGGTCTGAAGCCATCAGAAGAGGAACTAGTGAAGGATGAATTAATCAACTATAATGAGGGGTAGAGGGTGCATATCCTGAAAGAGATGGCAATATTTCCCAATAGCCACACAAAATCCGGTCAAGGTGCAATTGCAACCCACAATTGCCACTTGGGTAGATGTCCTAAAATTTGGTCACTAGGTACCTCGGTCAAAGTGAGACATTTAGATTTTCATCCTTAGAAATGGGTAACGGGCTATATCTCGTCCAAGAGGTGGGTGCCTCAAAGGGGGATGAAAAGAATAACCGAACTTCGACCTTCAACCCTTCATGGGTATCTCCCTGCCTTATGGTGTAGGAACACTTGACTTGGAGGATTTAAAGTTCCCTATTTTAGAACTTCTATTGTTTGAAGATGTGAGAACCAGATAACAGGGAGTTATTTGGATGCCCATCCTTGAGATCCTACCTAGACTAAAAAAATTCTTTTGGCACCTCCTATGGAGGAAAAATTAGTGAGTTTTGAGAAAAAATTTAGATGTGGTTGTTTGAGATATTGGGGGTGTGAACCAGTCTCATTGAAGTTAAGTGAGAGTGGATAGTTTAGTCAAGAAAAGGGTGGGGTGTTTCAGAATCCCTTTGGAGGAAACTTACTTCAACCTCCATGTTTCAAGATGAAAACTATGTGAGTGAATAGTGACTTTGTGTGTGAACAAGTGAAGGTGTGCCAAATTTTTAATAAGTTAGGTGTCACCTTGCTGCATGTGGACTTCGTGTGGTCCTTACAAGTCTTGATTACCTAATTAACTAAATTCTATTGGTACAACCTTGCAAAATTTTAAAGTCCCTAGAGAACTAACATATGAATATATGGGTCTTTACTAATCCTTTAACTCCATAGTGTGACTTAATATAAGAAAGCTTCAAAAACTATCCTAGATTGTGGGCATGTGGGCCTATATGGGCCCGTTACAAAACCTTTAAACTTCCCTAGTGTTTTAATCTAAGAAAGTAAATTTCAAAAAATATCTTATCTTTGTAGCATGTGGGCATGTATGGGCCCTTACAAACTTAAGATTTGTTTGAAAAAGAAAACTAAGAGGAGTCCCGAGGGGGTTGTTGTCCTCTCCTAAAGATTTTGTCTTTAAGGGAGATGAAATTTTCCCTCAATCATTTTTTCTGATTCTCAAGATCGCTTTATGGCGCGAGAGAAGAGCATACTCAAAGATTGATGTCTAATTTCTAGTCCCAATGCAATTATTTATATATGTGATATCTGAATGATTCCAACATAATTTTTTACAATCAAAGAAAGCCATCCATGTGGAAAAATGAGAGCAAAAAGAGGGAAAAAATATGGATTTTAACCTCCTAAGTGCCTATGTTTTGACTAACCCTTCATGTGAAGAGGGAATGTAAGTGTGGTGCATATTACAATATGCATAGAATCAAACTTAAGAAGGCTATAGGCCTCCAACAGATCACAAAAAACCCTTACAATGAATAATTTTCTATACAGATGCGCGGGTCGTAGACTAGACATAGGCACATTGGGCCCCAATGTGCATTTTAAAAATGATTTTGTGGCGCAGTGCGCAAAATGTGATGAGAAACACAGTGAGTTTCATGCACATTCTCGGAAGACGCGACTGTGGGTTAAAAAACCCATGCACTTTCTGTTAGACGATCGTGAAAGAAATTTTAGATGAAATTATCTCAACTCAGCTCTGAATTTATCTTTTTGCAGGCAGGCATGGGCCGGTTATGGTTCCCACAAGTTAAACAAACCAAAATTAAGTGGTCAAAAAACCCAAATGGGGGGGAAATTGATACCAATCCCCAGTGGAGTCACCAATCTGTTGCGTCCCTTTTGTCACCTAAATGAGCAAAATAAGGATGCTTGCAAGTCCAGTTGGGTTAGCTGGACAAGACAACAGTGAATGCAAGAGTTAGAAACATCAATCATAAGAAATAAGCCAAGAACTAAGCTAATAACAATAAAAGAAACTAAACTATAGTGTATAAGGGAAATATAACAAGAAAATAAACAACATGTATGCCACCAATGGATAAGTTGTATTAGTGGGAAAATAACAAAGAGAAAGGGAGACTATGGGTCCCCTCTTCCTCAAAGGGAGGGCTCTTGAACCCCCAACAATTGAGATCTTCTTAAAAGTAGGAAACTAAAAGGAAATGGTGAAGAAAATCCAAATCACATTCACTCAAGAGGTGATATGAATGGCTAAGTGAAATGATGCTTGTATGTTCCTGATGAGAAAAGAAGATTCTCCAAGAGAATATAGGCAACATAACAACACAAATGAATTCCTTAAAAATATAGTGCACCCATGGCCTCCTTTTATAACAAAGCTTTAAGGAATTACTAAACCAGTCTTTGGTGTGAACAAGGGGCTCTTTAGGGCACCCTTAGGTCTTTGACCAGCCCCCCACTTGGATTTAGCTCAGATTTGGGTGTCAAATCGAATTGGGAGATGAACCAGAAGTGGGTGGAAGGCCAACCAAAATCATAAATGTGTCATTCTGAGGTGTGCATGTCTTTTTTCATCCACAGTCGCACATCGAGCGCATATGCTCTTTTTCGGCATTATTTGACTGTCGGAGGTGCGCGCACTACCCTTATATCCTTAGTGCATGCTGATTTTTAACCAGTTGTATAGTTTTGTGCCATTTGGAAATGCATTTTTGGGGCCATGGATGAACTAATGGGTGTTTGAAGATGATGGATTCCTGTAACCATTTTCACATGAAATTCCAGTGATAACACTTGGCTTCAATCTTTTCGAACTACTTCTGCTGAACAAAAGGTCCATGGATTGAGGGTGAAGTGGTTGCGATGTTCTTATGTTCACCTTTTGAACAGATCGTGAAGAAGCTAAATTTTGTAGTATGAGATACTACCTTGTGTCACTGTTTAGGTGGGACAGTAGTTGGAACTACCTCTGGTATCCTGTAGAGATGACCCCCTTGAGTAACAATGACACTACGGGGTTGATACTCATAAATAACATGGCGATTCCACATATATGGCTAGCCCAAAATAACATCAAAAAAATCTAGTGGGGAAACATCACATAATAACTCATCCTTGAAGGAATGGATGCCATATGACAATCAAAACTATTGGCTTACATGAAGATCACGTCCTTGGCGAAGCAACCCGATGTTGTATGGCTGTGTGTGTGGTTTTGTTGACAATCCCAACTGTTTGATGACCTCTGCTGAGATGAGGTTCTTGTGGCTTCCACTATCAAAAATAAAATGCAACGGGGTCCACTTAACCCACTTCTGTGAATGAAGAAGGTGCTCCCCCTCCTCAGGATTTGTTGGTTCTTCTGGTTGAATTGTTGCGATTATGACAGTAGTAGTGGGGTTTGCGTCAATGATCTATCTTCTCCCATTATTTTCTAAATAAGATTATGAATCTGGGTTCGTCTCTTTCTCTTTGATCTCAGCCACCAATGACTTTTTTGAGTGACATTCACCAGTGTTGCACTAGGGTATTTTGTTGAAATTGCACCATTTTCCAGTGTGCTTCTTCATCTTTCCATTACCCTTTTTTTCTTGTGGCTTGGACTGTTTTTCTAAAGGCTTCTTGTTAGGCCCATATTTACCATACTTTGGTTATTGCAGATTTGCAGACCCAAACTCCTGCTTGTTCTGGTGCTTAAATGTATTCTCAATTTTAACAACATATCGATATGAAACACTAAATGATAATATTTCCATAAAATCCATTTCAGTTTGGATGTATCTGTGTAGAGCCCCATGGTATTTTAGAACCAAATGTTGCTCAAAGTCTTTGATACCCGACTTGGTGCGCAAGGTATGAAATGTGAACTTCGGCACTACTTGGTCCCTCTCTTGATGTACCGTCGTCGATATCATGTATTGGTCCTCATAGTTGCCAACATGGTAATATTGTTCCTTGACCGCATCCACAAAAAATTCCCAAGTGAGTTTGACCCCATATATTCCAGACTCCTCTATGGAAATTTTCTCCCAGTAATTTTCCCACCAACAATTGACATGGGTGAGATCCTTAAGGAGTGTGAAGGTGATCGTTTCCATGTTGGAAAAACTGTGAATAGAGAAATAACCTTCTAGCAGATTTAACCATTTCTCTAGGGTATCTGCACCTATCTGACCTTAAAACATGGGAATATAAAAATTAACCTGTACTTTGAAAGGAGAGGTTCTTCCAAAGTTCCCACTTGATGAAGATGCACATGCTTCTATCGACAAGCGTTAAAGGATGCAGGCAAAATTCTCCATCATTTTGTCCCTCTGTCGCGTGAGAGCTTTCTCAAGTAACATATTAATAGAATATTTTGCCCCGTTTTTTTTATTTTCTTCTGCCATGGAGGGTTTCTTGGGAATGATAGAGAAAGTTTCCTCAAAATAAAAAATATCGAGACCCAACTTGCTATACTCGAACCTCATCGGGGACATGCACTGAAAAATGATCAAGAACAACCTGCTCTAATACCACTTATCCATATTATTTCGACACAAAATGAGAGAATATATATAACACATAAATATATAGATATATTGAAATAGAGACAATATTATAACATAGATATCATAAATATAACAAGAGGCACAAATATACAGTAATACACAATTTCTATTAATGAGCAGAATGTACAAAACTGTAGAAATACAGAGTGAAAGACTCACTATAATGATGGAAACTTATCTGTGAGAAGATATGTGATAGATACTCACATTCACAAGAATATGAATGTTAAAATGAGGCTCCAAAATAATTTTTATCATAAATAAAATCCAAAACCCTAACCCTAGAAGATGAAAAGCCAACAATTTTGTCGACACCATTTTGTGTAGTTTGGTGTATCAACTTCCTGGGGGCATAACTTTGGCATACGATCTTATTTTTGGGTGAACAATAGCTCGTTGGAAAGGTATTGTCGAGGATATTCATTTTTTGGTCTCAATTAGAGCCTTTGGGATTTCATTAAGGTTCTGTATCTCAAAAAATCTTCATTTAGGCCCTCAAATGGCCCCATAAGTTTAGGAACCAAAAAACTGCTAAACATAGTAAGTTGTCGAGAAACTATTTTGAGCTAGTTGGAATAGGTGGGTGACCACCGATATCCACCTAGATCAATACTCGCTCCTTAGGAAGAAACAATATCCATTTCATTGAGTCCCCGAGGGAGAGGGGAAAGCGCTTGTTGAATTTGAACCTTGATGATTTGCTTGCTTTGCTAGAGAAGTTGCACACCTTAGCTTATTGAAGGATGTCATGAACCTATGGTTGGAAGGGTTGGAACTTTTTAACTATTATGGATACATGAGATTATTGTGTGTAGAAGGAATCCTTGTTCTTAGCTTCAATCTTTTCAACCTGCTGCTGTTGAGCAAAAGGTGGTTAGATTGAGGCTGCAGTGGTTGTGGTGTTCTTCTGTTCACATTTTGAACATATTGTGAAGAAGCTAAATTTTGTAGTATGAGATACTACCTTGTGTCACTGTTTAGGTGGGACAATAGTTGGAACTACCTATGGTATCCTGTAGAGATGAACCCCTAGAGTAACATTGAAAATATGCAGTTGAGACTCGTAAATAGCATGGTGCTTCCACATATATGGTTGGCCCAAAAGAACATTATAGACATCCAGTGATGAGACATCACATAATAACTCATACTTGAAGGGTTGGATGTTGTATGATAATTAAAATTGTTGGCTTACATGAAGATCACATCCCTGGCAAAGCCACCTGATGTTTTATGGCTGTGTGTGTGGTGTTTTTGACAATCCCAACTATTTGACAACCTTTGTTGAGATGAGGTTATTGTGGCTTCCAATATCAACAATAAAATGAAGCGGGGTCCCTTTCACCCACATATGTGAATGAAAAAGGTTCTCCCACTCCTCAAGACTTGTTGGTTCTTCTAGTTGAATTGTTGCGGTCACAATAATAGCAGTGGGGCTTGCGTCGATGATCTGTCTTCTCCCATTATTTTTTGAATCAGATTTTTAATCTAGGTTCATATCTTTCTCTTTGATCTCGGCCACCAATGACTATTTTGAGCGACATTCATCAATGTTGTGCCAGGGGAATTTGTGGAAATTGCACAATTTTCCAGTGTCCTTTTTTTTCTTTTCGTTACCCTTCTTTTCCTGTGGCTGGGACTGGTTTTTTGAAGGTTGGTTGTTATCCCATATTTACCATACTTTGGTTGTTGTATATTTACGGACCCAAACTCTCCCTTGTTTAGTGCTTAAATTTATTCTCGATTTTAATAACATATCAATAGGCAACATTGAGTGATGAGATGTTCAGAAAATCCATTTCAATTTGGATGTATCTTTGTAGAGCCCCACGGTATTTCAAAACCAAATTTCATTCAGAGTCTTTGATACCTAGTTTGGTGCGCAAGGTATGAAATTTATTGGTGAACATAGACACTTCTTGGCCCCTCTCTTGATGTAGTGTGGTCCATCTCATGTATTGGTCTTCATAGTTTCCAACATGATAATATTTTTCCTTGATCACATCCACAAAAAAATCCCAAGTGGGCTCGACCCCATATATTCCAGAATCCTCTATGGAACTTTTCTCCTAGCAATTTTCCCACCAATGTTTGACATGGGTGAGAGCCTTAAGGAGTGAGAAGGTGATTGTTTCCCTATCATAAAAATTGTGAATAGAGAAACAACCTTATAAAAATTTTAACCATTTGTCTAAGGCATCTGCATCTATCTGACCTTCCAATATGAAAATATAAAAATTAACCTATACCTTGAAAGGAGAGGTTCTTACAAAGTGGTCACTTGATGAAGATGTGTCGAATGCTATCGACGGACCTTTAAGGATGTGGGAAAAATTCTCCATCATTTTGTCCCTCTGTTGCGTGAGAGCTTTCTCAAGTAACAGATTAATAGAATCTTCTGCTCCATCGTTTTTCTTTTCTTCCACCATGAAGGGTTTCTTTGGTGTGTGAGAACAATTTTCCTCAAAAGAGACAAAATCGAGACCCAAATTTCTATACTTGGACTTCATCGGGGACATGCATTGAAGAACCATCAAGAGAAACCTGTTCTGATACCACTAATCTGGATTATTTTCGGCATGAAATGAGAGAGGAGATATAACATAGAAGGATACAAAGATATTGAACGAGCAAGAATAATATAAAAGAGATATATAGGAAATATAAAAAGAGGCACAAATATACAATAATACACAATTTCTATTAATGAGCGAAATGTGCAAAATTGTAGAAATACAGAGTGAAAGACTCGCTAGAATGGTGGAAGCTTATCTCTAAGAAGAGATGTGATGGCTACTCACATTAACAAGAAGATGAATGTTACAATGAGGCTCCAAAGGCCATTTTATCATAAATAAAATCCAAAACCCTAACCCCAGAAGATGAAAAGCCAATAGTTTTGTGGACCCCATTTTGGGTAGTTTGGTGTATCAACTTCCTGAGGGCGTAACTTTGTCATACGGTCTTCATTTTGGGTGCACAATATCTCATTAGAAATATATCGTTAAGGAGATTCGTTTTTGGGGCTCAATTTGAGCCTTTGGATATCATTTAGGTGCTCGATCCCCAAAAAAATTCATTTAGGCCCTCAAAATGGCCCCATAAGTTTAGGAACCGAAAATATGCTAAAAGTAGTAAGTTGCCAAGAAACTATTTTTAGCTAGTTGGAATAGGTGGGTGACCACCGATATCCACCCAGATCATCTGTGCACATTTTAAGTAATTGCATTTACATTTTAAATTATTATAGATAGTTGCATGAGTTTGAATTTCATGTTGTGTGTTATTTCCACTTGGTATTAGAAAATTGTATTTGTTCGTTTTAGTCATGGCAGGACCTAGCTTGGTGCTAGGTGCGTTACAAGTAGAGCCTATATAATTATATGAAGAAAATTCAAAATAAAATCATAAAGAAGAACTTACAGAGATAAACCACTCAAAAAAACACCATGTTGAAAATTCCAAGCCTAAAACACTAAGAGCTAAGTATGATGTATATTGCCATCCACACCACCTAGAAAAACAATAGTTATCAAGGCAAGGGTGTGGGAATCAAAAAATTTATTATGGACCAACATGGCACCAGAAAGGAAACCAATTGAGAGGCACATGGAGGCATAACAAAAATGCATGGAGATATCATAGTAACACAACAAGGAGAAATCAAATTCCAAATCAAGGTGGAAAGGAAGCAGTTGGCCCTCATGTTCACATTTCACTAGGATGGATGGATGCTCATTCTTGGTACCAACTCATTACATTACTTAGCCAATAATATTGTGTGATTTATTCCCATGTTTTGAGGAGGAAACATGTGAATGGGGGTGGAATGTAGTATACCTGGGGGGGTGATATGGGGTACCTAGAGAGGTGCCCAAGAGGAATAATAATAGTTAGATACATATGTATTATTATGTATGGAGATCAATTCTGGTAAATAAGGCCTATGTAGTAGTGTGAAGGAAATATGTAAGGCTTACTAGAAGGTTCCACCTACTAGAATGTTTCTTCTCTAGAATGTTCCTAGGAGGTAGATAATGCTATAAATAAGTAGAAGTAATGTAATAGAGGTATGGTGTAAGAGTATTGTAATTAAAACTTAGCTCATTAGTAGGTTTCCCCCTCAAAGAGGCAAGTGAGAAGGAATGGATTCCTTCCATAAAAGGATCAATTATAAGGAATTTCCCATCCTTAACGGTTTTGATATTAATAAAGAGTTGATATTTTCTATATTATTCTTTGCATCTTATGTATGATTTTATTTTCAGATTTCAAGTACATTACAAGTTGGACTAATAATAAAGGGGCCATATATGAAATGCGTGAATAGGTATATAGAGATTTTTATTGCACAAATTGTAGGTTGAGAAAATCCCAACCCATTGCATAAGATGGCGAGAACTATGGGAGAGTCTACCCATAAACCCTCCCCTCTCTTTAGTGAAGGATAAATCCTACACAAGGGGGAAATATTGGGTGACCCTAGGGGAAAATGAGATAGAAAATGGAGAGATGGAAATTGATGCCACTATAGTTCAAGGTACGAAATGGAATATTGCTCAGAAACAAGTTTTGGTAATGAGGGAAGGTTGCCAAGGTGTAGTCCACCTATAGAAGATTGTTGTACCTACCCGAGACACAAAAAAAGTCGAGTATACAAGCACAATATCCAAATGGACAAGAAAGTGAATCTTTTTTTCCTATATAGAAGCAATAAATAATGATATAAATCAACAAGTATATGATAATCAAGTTGCTAAATAAGTCACTAAAAGTCTAGTTAAATATGCAAGAGATAAGCTAACAATGACTAGTATAACTCAAGTGAGATAAGAAAAGACTTTAGAAATAATGTAAGGATGTTAAATGGTGTTATTGAAGAGATATTATGACATAATTATGGCTGTATAAAACATATTCTATAACAGAAAATTCCAACTACCAAAAATTACAAGTAAACCACCCAGAAGATGGACAATGACTAGTAGTTTATTATGGCAGCTTTCAAGCAAATTTTGACGGTTGAAAAGAGAGTTAAAGTAGAATTTTGAGAGAAATGTGTTTCATCCCTAATGGATCTAGATTTAAGTTATGAAATATGTAATATATCCTTGTCTCAAGAGGATGTCATAGTGTCTCAATCAAGCTAGTAAAGCATATAATTGATTCCACTTTGAACAAATTCAATATCTTATAAAATCATGCATTCCAATGCAAGTAATTTATTTCTCCATTACAATTTTCAGATTAGTTCCTTGCATAAATTGGGTAAGTGGAGTATTGAATGTAATAATTAGATCCACAAAATATCTAGGGGTTTAATCTGTTTTAATCCCTAGAGATTTTAAACCCAACAAATGTAAATCTAGGAGGGTGTAATCCCTTTTACTCCTCCTAGCATCCTTGTAATACATGTCTTATCAACTAGCAATAAGATGAACCTTGGTGGAGGGTGTATGCATGTATACTCCTCCAAAGGTTTAAGACAATATTATCAATGAAACTATAAGAAAATACCAACAAATTTCAGAAATTTCCTTACCAATTCCACAAAAAAGCAAGATCAAACCCTAGTTACCAAGTAATATCCATCCAAGAGCAAGAGAGAAAGCCTCTAAGAGGTTTTCACCACCCTAGTTCCACAATATTCCAAGTCAATGCATCAAATATAAATTTCACAAGAAAGAGATAGTCCAAAATTACTAAAGAGAGCACAACGTTTAGCCAAGTATCATCCTCGCAATGGGAGAGTTATGTTCCAAAAATGAAATGAAATGATCTATATTTATAAAACAAAATCCTAAAAAGTGTTTTTCTACTTAACTTAGGGTAAACCACAAAGTAGGGAGGTCGAACTCCCTTAATTTTCCCCTTTACAACTTTAAACTTTAATTTGCACATAAGAAAGCCCTAAAAAACAATGACATCACCCTTTTAAGACAATACTTTAACACT
This sequence comes from Picea mariana, assembly GCA_032191745.1. NCBI lineage: Eukaryota > Viridiplantae > Streptophyta > Pinopsida > Pinales > Pinaceae > Picea > Picea mariana. The sequence continues at coordinate 210,006 of JASDQU010100883.1, forward strand.
TGGAGCAAGTCATTGAGCTTGGGGATGAAACTTTGGGCCTCCAAAGGCATCCTTCTCATGTGCTAGGGTATTCTCCATCAATCAAAGGCTTCTCCTCTTCAAAATGTGCCAAGTGTCAATCATCAACACCACCACCAAACCCTAGCCCCAACAAGACGACAAGCCCCAAGGTGTAGTGATCTAGTATCCAAAGGCAAGTCGTTGGGGTGACAAAGGGCTAGTATAGGTCCTCCATCATGTTTCTCAATCCTCCAAAGGAAATTGTCACTATCTGATATGCACGACATGGTATCCAAATTGTGGGCTTCATGCCCCAAGGAAGCCCAAGCTAGGCTTGTTCCTCCAAAATTGTCCACCAAGAAAGGTCCTACAAAGACACACAAGTATTCCCTCCAAGGATCTCAAGTCAAATCATCATGGCAAGTAAAATCACATTTAATCTAAGAGCCACCTAAGCATGTACATAAAAAACTACCTCATTAAATTAAACAAATTGTCAAAGACCCTATGCAATTTGCCATGTTTAATTATGGGAGGGTTGATAAGGTGACCTATTGGGTGAATCATTCCTTAAGTCAATGAGTGTTTCCTAGGTAGAAACCTCTCTAAGTCATGTGGAGAATATGAAGTGGATGGGGGGAAACAATTTTGGGCATGGGGTTCATGAGATACAAGGGTTTGTATTGTCTCATTTATGGGTGCCTTTATAGAGGGTGTGTCACACCTTCATTTTCAATGCACCCTTTTTCCAAGCCCATTCATTATCATTAACTAATTAAGGTCTGTAATGAATGGATACTCCCAATGGGTAACATAAACTTGGGGGGTAGTACCACATCGTCACTTGAAAGGAGAGGTACACAAAGTTCCATAGGGGTAAAGTAAAACTTGTAACACACTTGTAAATGAGATACAAACCCTTCTTGGGTCAATGCACTGAAAAATCCTAAAAGGTAAGGATACGAAACATGGGAGAAGTGTGAAAAGTGGTAAGTATGATCAGGAATGACACGATGAATCATCAAGGAGACCTCCCAGTAGAAAACCCATCCCTAAGGGTGACCACTTACTAGGGTGCAATGTCAACCACCAATGTGAAACATGGAAAAGAGCATAATTTCCAAGAAAATGTTCTATAATCAAAAGCATATTTAAATGAAACATACTCAAAATGCCTCAAATATTAAAGTGACACTTACCACAATACCTAACTTGTACCTCATGGAGAAAGATCTGTCGTCTTCGGGAAGCATGTTGATGTGGTGAATTCCACCATCATAAATCCATGATGTGTTATGGTGAAACAGGTCTCTATTTGTGCACGTGGACGTTGTCTGTCATCTGTCTCTCGGTACTCCATGTCTACAACCTAAGGGCCTCGATACATCATCTCCTTAGTTATCACTAAAAAGCGAGGATAACAAAGATCATGTAGTCATTATTGAGGACACATGTGATTTGGATGTATGAATGTATTTGGGTACTTGGAGGAGGTTATCCTATTCTTTAACGAGTTATTTTGTAACACATCTCTCTTATCTGTCTTGGAGTTGTGATCCATGCTCACATTAGTGTACATGGTGTGAACTTCTAGTTTCTTATGATATATTAAGCATTTGGTTCCTAACAAAAACTCAATTCTAAGTCATCCCGTGATGTTTAACAACTTCAATGACCTTAGACAAAGCTACATAATACTTTCAAGTAGGTCAAAGCCAGTCAAAACCAATAGGTGCAATAATAGAGACTAGGATGTATGCAATGAGACAAATGCAAGTGAAACAAGCTTGGAAGAAAAATCAGTTTAACAATGCAACTCTCACCAACTATCATAATTGTATTAGACAAAAAAAAAAATTACACATGCGTTCATCTTGAGAAATTCCATTCAACAACACAATCATCAATTAGGCATAAAATGCACAAAGCCAAAAGGGAAAAATTTACTTGACGAGGTCTAATTAAAATTTCTAAAGGGTTCCCCAAATCAATTGACTTATAACTTATCGAGGCCTAAATATTTTAATACGGTGATTCCCCATCACTACTCTTATACTACATAATTTTATGACATATTTAATAGAATATGATCAATTAATTTATTTACACAATCATGATAAATTTTACTAAACATATAAATTTTGAAAAAATAAAAATCATATAAAATAATTATTTATATTTCACTTCACCAACCAATACAGTCAAATCGTTGTGTGGAGGGGTCCTTTGTCCCACAGACAAAGGGGTCTCATACACCAATTTAATGTCTAACTTGACTGTGACTTTAAAATTAAATTATTATTATTATTATTCTCATTTCAACCTTTCATACTAAGTACTAAATTACAATATATTAAATTAAAAAAAAAAAAAAACTACAAAAATTTGTTATTTTAATGTAATATTTTATTTATTAAAAAAAATATCGTTTTAATTAAAGTGAACGTTGCACTTGAAAACCAACAAAACATGTTAAAATATTAATTGTGTCCTCATTATCACATCTTATTACTAATATAAGTAATGTCAAACATCAAATGTTAAATCCCTCATTTCATAGACTTCACATCATTATTTTAAAGATACCAAGAGTTGCATCGACTTACTTCTATTGACTATAAAATTCTCATTTGTCCCACTTATCCTCCCTTCGTACAAAACAATGATCTCCTTTGTGTTCACATTTCTAAGAAATCAATATGAGATGGCTTTGCACACACGCTACTAATAAGGCCACTTGACTTTATTAGACTCATGATAATACCACTTGTTTTTAATATTTCTTCACACTTATAATTAAGCTAGTGCCTGATGTCATATAAGACAACACATTATTTTATGTTAATATTTTTTGTTTTAAAAACTACGCAATCAAAGTTGGGTGAGATTGAAACTCCTGGAAAATTATATAATATATGTTAAGAATTGACACAAGGTAATGGTTAGAAACTTACACCAATCTACCCAGATGCGACAATGCAATTTAAAAACAAATTATTATTATAATTACAAAATTCTCCAAACTCGATGATGCCCATGATTATAACATTGATATACCGACGTATGGAGTATTCTTTCACAAAACATTTAGTC
>JASDQU010100883.1:240713-258490 GCA_032191745.1 Picea mariana
TATAAAACATATTCTATAACAGAAAATTCCAACTACCAAAAATTACAAGTAAACCACCCAGAAGATGGACAATGACTAGTAGTTTATTATGGCAGCTTTCAAGCAAATTTTGACGGTTGAAAAGAGAGTTAAAGTAGAATTTTGAGAGAAATGTGTTTCATCCCTAATGGATCTAGATTTAAGTTATGAAATATGTAATATATCCTTGTCTCAAGAGGATGTCATAGTGTCTCAATCAAGCTAGTAAAGCATATAATTGATTCCACTTTGAACAAATTCAATATCTTATAAAATCATGCATTCCAATGCAAGTAATTTATTTCTCCATTACAATTTTCAGATTAGTTCCTTGCATAAATTGGGTAAGTGGAGTATTGAATGTAATAATTAGATCCACAAAATATCTAGGGGTTTAATCTGTTTTAATCCCTAGAGATTTTAAACCCAACAAATGTAAATCTAGGAGGGTGTAATCCCTTTTACTCCTCCTAGCATCCTTGTAATACATGTCTTATCAACTAGCAATAAGATGAACCTTGGTGGAGGGTGTATGCATGTATACTCCTCCAAAGGTTTAAGACAATATTATCAATGAAACTATAAGAAAATACCAACAAATTTCAGAAATTTCCTTACCAATTCCACAAAAAAGCAAGATCAAACCCTAGTTACCAAGTAATATCCATCCAAGAGCAAGAGAGAAAGCCTCTAAGAGGTTTTCACCACCCTAGTTCCACAATATTCCAAGTCAATGCATCAAATATAAATTTCACAAGAAAGAGATAGTCCAAAATTACTAAAGAGAGCACAACGTTTAGCCAAGTATCATCCTCGCAATGGGAGAGTTATGTTCCAAAAATGAAATGAAATGATCTATATTTATAAAACAAAATCCTAAAAAGTGTTTTTCTACTTAACTTAGGGTAAACCACAAAGTAGGGAGGTCGAACTCCCTTAATTTTCCCCTTTACAACTTTAAACTTTAATTTGCACATAAGAAAGCCCTAAAAAACAATGACATCACCCTTTTAAGACAATACTTTAACACTTGGAGCAAGTCATTGAGCTTGGGGATGAAACTTTGGGCCTCCAAAGGCATCCTTCTCATGTGCTAGGGTATTCTCCATCAATCAAAGGCTTCTCCTCTTCAAAATGTGCCAAGTGTCAATCATCAACACCACCACCAAACCCTAGCCCCAACAAGACGACAAGCCCCAAGGTGTAGTGATCTAGTATCCAAAGGCAAGTCGTTGGGGTGACAAAGGGCTAGTATAGGTCCTCCATCATGTTTCTCAATCCTCCAAAGGAAATTGTCACTATCTGATATGCACGACATGGTATCCAAATTGTGGGCTTCATGCCCCAAGGAAGCCCAAGCTAGGCTTGTTCCTCCAAAATTGTCCACCAAGAAAGGTCCTACAAAGACACACAAGTATTCCCTCCAAGGATCTCAAGTCAAATCATCATGGCAAGTAAAATCACATTTAATCTAAGAGCCACCTAAGCATGTACATAAAAAACTACCTCATTAAATTAAACAAATTGTCAAAGACCCTATGCAATTTGCCATGTTTAATTATGGGAGGGTTGATAAGGTGACCTATTGGGTGAATCATTCCTTAAGTCAATGAGTGTTTCCTAGGTAGAAACCTCTCTAAGTCATGTGGAGAATATGAAGTGGATGGGGGGAAACAATTTTGGGCATGGGGTTCATGAGATACAAGGGTTTGTATTGTCTCATTTATGGGTGCCTTTATAGAGGGTGTGTCACACCTTCATTTTCAATGCACCCTTTTTCCAAGCCCATTCATTATCATTAACTAATTAAGGTCTGTAATGAATGGATACTCCCAATGGGTAACATAAACTTGGGGGGTAGTACCACATCGTCACTTGAAAGGAGAGGTACACAAAGTTCCATAGGGGTAAAGTAAAACTTGTAACACACTTGTAAATGAGATACAAACCCTTCTTGGGTCAATGCACTGAAAAATCCTAAAAGGTAAGGATACGAAACATGGGAGAAGTGTGAAAAGTGGTAAGTATGATCAGGAATGACACGATGAATCATCAAGGAGACCTCCCAGTAGAAAACCCATCCCTAAGGGTGACCACTTACTAGGGTGCAATGTCAACCACCAATGTGAAACATGGAAAAGAGCATAATTTCCAAGAAAATGTTCTATAATCAAAAGCATATTTAAATGAAACATACTCAAAATGCCTCAAATATTAAAGTGACACTTACCACAATACCTAACTTGTACCTCATGGAGAAAGATCTGTCGTCTTCGGGAAGCATGTTGATGTGGTGAATTCCACCATCATAAATCCATGATGTGTTATGGTGAAACAGGTCTCTATTTGTGCACGTGGACGTTGTCTGTCATCTGTCTCTCGGTACTCCATGTCTACAACCTAAGGGCCTCGATACATCATCTCCTTAGTTATCACTAAAAAGCGAGGATAACAAAGATCATGTAGTCATTATTGAGGACACATGTGATTTGGATGTATGAATGTATTTGGGTACTTGGAGGAGGTTATCCTATTCTTTAACGAGTTATTTTGTAACACATCTCTCTTATCTGTCTTGGAGTTGTGATCCATGCTCACATTAGTGTACATGGTGTGAACTTCTAGTTTCTTATGATATATTAAGCATTTGGTTCCTAACAAAAACTCAATTCTAAGTCATCCCGTGATGTTTAACAACTTCAATGACCTTAGACAAAGCTACATAATACTTTCAAGTAGGTCAAAGCCAGTCAAAACCAATAGGTGCAATAATAGAGACTAGGATGTATGCAATGAGACAAATGCAAGTGAAACAAGCTTGGAAGAAAAATCAGTTTAACAATGCAACTCTCACCAACTATCATAATTGTATTAGACAAAAAAAAAAATTACACATGCGTTCATCTTGAGAAATTCCATTCAACAACACAATCATCAATTAGGCATAAAATGCACAAAGCCAAAAGGGAAAAATTTACTTGACGAGGTCTAATTAAAATTTCTAAAGGGTTCCCCAAATCAATTGACTTATAACTTATCGAGGCCTAAATATTTTAATACGGTGATTCCCCATCACTACTCTTATACTACATAATTTTATGACATATTTAATAGAATATGATCAATTAATTTATTTACACAATCATGATAAATTTTACTAAACATATAAATTTTGAAAAAATAAAAATCATATAAAATAATTATTTATATTTCACTTCACCAACCAATACAGTCAAATCGTTGTGTGGAGGGGTCCTTTGTCCCACAGACAAAGGGGTCTCATACACCAATTTAATGTCTAACTTGACTGTGACTTTAAAATTAAATTATTATTATTATTATTCTCATTTCAACCTTTCATACTAAGTACTAAATTACAATATATTAAATTAAAAAAAAAAAAAAACTACAAAAATTTGTTATTTTAATGTAATATTTTATTTATTAAAAAAAATATCGTTTTAATTAAAGTGAACGTTGCACTTGAAAACCAACAAAACATGTTAAAATATTAATTGTGTCCTCATTATCACATCTTATTACTAATATAAGTAATGTCAAACATCAAATGTTAAATCCCTCATTTCATAGACTTCACATCATTATTTTAAAGATACCAAGAGTTGCATCGACTTACTTCTATTGACTATAAAATTCTCATTTGTCCCACTTATCCTCCCTTCGTACAAAACAATGATCTCCTTTGTGTTCACATTTCTAAGAAATCAATATGAGATGGCTTTGCACACACGCTACTAATAAGGCCACTTGACTTTATTAGACTCATGATAATACCACTTGTTTTTAATATTTCTTCACACTTATAATTAAGCTAGTGCCTGATGTCATATAAGACAACACATTATTTTATGTTAATATTTTTTGTTTTAAAAACTACGCAATCAAAGTTGGGTGAGATTGAAACTCCTGGAAAATTATATAATATATGTTAAGAATTGACACAAGGTAATGGTTAGAAACTTACACCAATCTACCCAGATGCGACAATGCAATTTAAAAACAAATTATTATTATAATTACAAAATTCTCCAAACTCGATGATGCCCATGATTATAACATTGATATACCGACGTATGGAGTATTCTTTCACAAAACATTTAGTCCTTGAAATTCTCCAAGATGTGATTAATCAATATGGTTGTATGAATATTTCCTTGTAGATGTACTCTCTAGTGGCATCAGCATCAGATCTCCAAATTGTCCCCCCTTGCACAATTGGTTATGAAACTTCCCTTGTGCCCCCTTCGCCCCTTTCCATGTGAATCCCCTTTAATACTAATTTTTTTTTCTTGTTTTAACCTTAAGTGTGTTGAGGGACAACATGTGGATATTTCTATGATCCATATAGAACAAAACACATTTCCCTTTGGCCTTTGAGAGTAATTTGCAAGAACACATTTTGATAACTTGTACAATAGTTCAATGGTCCATATGTGTGGTATCAACATTTTGCATGCAAAGTTATAATAAAGAATGCCAATAGCTACCCACATGCACACTTTTTGGCATTTGTTGTGCATACTTATGCCTTTTGGCATTTGTTGTGAATACTTATAGTTATGAATGTTATCAATGGTTAAAGAATATCATGGAAGTCCAATAAAGAATATCATGGAAGTCTAATAATTTTTATAATTGAGATTTTTTGTTTTTATATAAATATGTGTTTATACATTCTTTAAGGTTTTTAGATATTTTAGTCATTTATTATACAAGATTTTGTCTCATAGTTGTACTTGGACGCTTGATATACAATATTCTTTGATCTTTCAATTCTGGATCTTGGAACCTCAATATACAATATTTCTCGATCTTTCAATTCTTGATCATTGCACAATTATCTATTATCTCTTTTTTGATAATTCATGGAAGAGCTTTTTTATACTATATTTTTATCTAAAATATGTATGTGTAATTGTTATAGTCTAAACTTTTAATGAATTTATTTTTTTCTGTATGCTTAAAATAATAGGAAGGGAAACTCATATTTTTTGGCCTAAAATTTGACAAGTATCATTTTGGATTTGATGGAATTATAAATATCGATTATTAATATTGCAAAATCAAGTTGCAATATGACTATTTATGGTAGTTGAATATATTTTTACATTAAAAACAATTGTTTCAACAATCCAAAATTACAATTTGAGCAAATATTTTGTAACCAAAATTCCAATAATGATAAATTGAAAAATATCAAAATCGTAAAATATTTAACCTTATTCTATGTAATATAATAATACATAAAATTTTCTATATATTTATAATCATTTATATATCTCTGAACTCTTTTAGATTTGGATTTATCCTTCACATATCCTAAACAACCTAATATTGTGTAAGCAACTAAAGGATACAACAAAAGAAAAACTTTTATCACATTATCAACATGATAAGGTGTTGGGACAAATTGTACTCAATGTATATATTTTATGTAATTATCCACTTCGACATTCTTTAGGTTGATATTTTTTGGTTTAAAGTAATTTTTTAATACATTGTTAATAGAGAAATTTAAAATCATGTTTATCCTTTTCCTGTAGGAAATAATTCTTTAGAGTGAGATTATTTATAAAGTATATAAAAGAAATACTAGTGAATTTTCCAAATTCAATTACTATTTCAAAGATAAAGGAAATGGATGGAGAAAAGTACTTTTGACCAGTTGGTTGGTTCCTTTGTAGTCTTTTGCAATTTATCTAACGAAAGCATTGAATGCTCCAAGCTTCTCCTTAAATATGCACACAAATATGCACAAAACCTTCCTCAAACCATCTAAAGCATTAAATATTATTGACAATATGACAAGACAAACTTGTAACTAATTGATCCTAACTAACATTAAGTGGTTAATTGATCCTAAAATAATGGAGTTGACAATCAATAATCAAGTAAATTGCAACATTTTTATAGGGGGGTGTGCAAGAAGAGAGATATTCATATATTAATAAAAATGTGAAAACAATAGTTACAAAATAATTCATGATCTACTTTTGACACTTTTGTCACTAGAGTCTAGATTCATCTTGCATGGACCACTTATTGATCCAAGTGGATATCGGTGGCCAACCACCTTTCAACTAAATCAACATTTCGAACCTATGGTTTTGATAAACCATGATATTCACCCTTTTAGTAGGGAATAGAATGTAATACCATGTTCATTTGTTAATTACATACATCATGTAATGATTTCCTATTGGTATTATATACATGCCTACAACATATTGTTAATGCACCGGATCCCATTATAACTCTGCAGTGAAGCATGCCCGGGCTAGAGTAGTACTAGGATGGGTGACCACCTAAGAAGTCATAGTGTTTTACATGCCTATGGCATTTTATAAACTTAGATTAATTTATCCCACATACATCATGGGAATTGTTCTCCCCTCACTCTCTCATATATAATTGAGGTGAAGGAGGCCCTTTAAGCATGCAATTGAGTGTGATGTAAAGCTTCTTGTGAATGAAGTGTAGCCAACATCTCTTTCTTTTTAGAGATAAGCTACCCCATTCTGTCAGTTTGTGTTCTACATTGTTTTTCTATCTTATTCATTAATAGAAGTTGGGTTTCACTGTATTTCTGTGTTCTCTGCTATATTTTTTTTTTGTCTCATTTCATTCTCAACATAATTTGTATCAGTTGTATCAGAGCAATCTGCTCCTTTTCATTTCTCATAGCAGGTCCCCAAAGAGGTCAGGGTCTAGAGAGTTGGGTCTCGATCTAGTTTCGCTTAAGGAAAACCTCTCTTGCCATCCCAAACGACCTCCCATGGCGGAAGAAAAGAGAGATGAAAGAGCAGTAGATTCTTTCAAGACGTTGCTCAAGGAAGCCCTCATGTGACAGAGGAACGAGATGATGGACAACTTTGATCAGATCCTTCGAAGACTACCAATGGCGGCAACTGAGGCATCTTTGACAATCAACCATTTTGGAGGTGTGACACCCTTCAAGGTACAAGTCAATTTTTATATCCCCTTATTTGAAGGCCAAATACATGCAGATGCTCTAGAAAAAATGGTTGAATTTGCTAGAAGGTTATTATTTTGTCCAAAAATTTCTAATAGTGAAAATATCACCTTTTCACTCCTTAAATCCCTTCACGTGTTAGAGCTTGGTGGGAAGGTTACTGGGAGAGTGTTGGCTACCCGCAACAACCCCCTTCTTTTTCTTTAATCAAAATCTAGAGTCCCTCTAAATTTTACTTGGATTCTTCTTTTGTTTCTCTTTGACTTGATTGGATTGGTATTGGTTTCCTTTGTTTCGAGGTTAGTTTGAGTTTATATTCTTTTCTTTTCTTTTGTTTGAATTTCATGAAATTAAAATGCCATTTTGTTTTTCTTTCTACAGAGTTTTGATGTTGATGGATGAGCTTCATAATTTGGGAGTTTGTTATTACCACTTCCTTATTGAAACTCCTGGAAAATTATATAATATTTGTTAAGAATTGACCCAAGGTAATGGTTAAAAACTTACACCAATCTACCCAGATGTGACAATGCAATTTAAAAACAAATTATTATTATAATTACAAAATTATCCAAACTCGATGATGCCCATGATTATAACATTGATATACCCACATATGGAGTATTCTTTCACAAAACATTGAGTCCTTGAAATTCTCCAAATTGTTAATAATCAATATGGTTGTATGAAGATTTCCTTGTAGATGTACTCTCCACTGGCATCAACATCAGATCTCCAAATTGTCCCCCCTTGAACAATTGGTTATGAAACTTTCCTTGTGCCCCTTTCACCCCTTTCCATGTGACTCCCCTTTAATGCTAATAAATTTCTCTTGTTTTAACCTTAAGTGTGTTGAGGGACACCATGTGAATATTTCTACGATCCATATAGAACAAAACACATTTTCCTTTGGCCTTTGAGAGTAATTTGTAAGAACACATTTTGATAACTTGTAAAATAGTTCAATGTTCCATATGTGTGGTATCAACATTTTACATACAAAGTTATAATAAAGAATGCCAATAGCTACCCACATGCACACTTTTTGGCATTTGTTGTGCATAGTTACACTTTTTGGCATTTGTTGTGCATACTTATAGTTATGAATGTTATGAATGGTTAAAGAATATCATTGAAGTCCAATAATTTTTATAACCGATTTTTTTTGTTTTTATATAAATATTATACATTCTTTAAGGTTTTTAGATATTTTAGTCATCTATTATACAAAATTTTGTCTCATAGTTGTACTTGGAACCTCGATATACAATATTCTTTGATCTTTCAATTCTGGATCTTTGAACCTTGACATACAATATTCCTTGATCTTTCAATTCTTGATCATTGCACAGTTATCTATTATCTTGGTTTTGATAATTCATGGAAGATCTTTTTTATGCTATATTTTTATCTAAAATATGTATGTGTAATTGTTATAGTCTAAACCTTTAATGAATTTATTTTTTTCCATATGCTTAAAATAATAGGAAGGGAAACTCACATTTTTTGGCCTAAAATTTGACAAGAATCATTTTGGATTTGATGAAATTATAAATATTGATCATTAATATTGCAAAATCAAATTGCAATATGGGTATTCATGGTAGTTGAATATATTTTTGCATTAAAAACAATTATTTCGACTATTGAAAATTACAATTTTAACAAATATTTTATAACTAAATTCCAATGATGGTAAATTGGAAAATGTCAAAATCGTAGAATATTTAACCTTATTCTATATAATATAATAATACACAAAATTTTCTATATATTTATAATCATTTATATACATCTAAACTCTTTTAGATTTGGATTCATCCTTCACATATCCTAAACAACCTAATATTGTGTAATGCAACTAAAGGATATTTTTTACAACTAAAGAAAAACTTTTATCACATTAGTAACTTGATAAGGTGTTGGGACAAGTTGTAATCAATGCGTATATTTTATGTAATTTTCCATTTCGACATTCTTTAGGTTGATATTTTTTGGTTTAAAGTAATTTTTTAATACATTGTTAATAGAGAAATTTAAAATCATGTTTATCCTTTTTGTTGTAACAAATAATTATCTAGGATGAGATTATTGACAAAATATATAAAAGAAATACTAGTGAATTTTCCAAATTTAAATGCTATTTCAAAGATAAAGGAAATGGATGGAGAAAAGTACTTTTGACTACTTGGTTGGTCCTTTGTAGTCTTTTTCAATTTATCTAAAGAAAGCATTGAATGCTCCAAGCTTCTCCTTAAATATGCACACAAATATGCACATAACCTTCCTCAAACCATCTAAAGAATTAAATATTAATGACAATATGACAATACAAACTTGTAACTAATTGATCCTAACTAACATTAAGTGGTTAATTGCTCCTAAAAAATGGAGTTGACAATCAATAATCAAGTAAATTGCAACATTTTTATAGGGGGGTGTGCAAGAAGAGAGATATTCATATATTAATAAAAATGTGAAAAGAATAGTTACAAAATAATACATGATCTACTTCTGGCACTTTTGTCACCATAGTCTATATTCATATTGCATGGACCACTTATTGATCCAAGTGGATTTAGGTGGCCAACCACCTTTCAACTAAATCAACATTTCGAGCCTATGGTATTGATAAACTATGATATTCACCCTTTTAATAGGGAATAGAATGCAATACCATGTTCATTTGTTAATTTCATGCATCATGTAATGATTTCCTATTGGTATTATGTACATGACTACAACATAGCATTAATGCACCAGATCCCATTAGAACTCCGCAATTAAGTGTGCTCAGGCTAGAGTAGTACTAGGATGGGTGACCACCCAGGAAGTCCTAGTGTTTTACATGCCTATGGAATTTTATAAACTTAGATTAATTTATCCCACATCCATCATGGGAATTGTTCTCCTCTGACTCTCTCATATATAATTAACGTTAAGGAGTCCCTTTAAGCATGCAATTGAGTGTGATGTAAAGCTTCTTTTGAATGAAGCATAGCCAACATCGATTTCTTTTAGAGATAAGCTACTCCATTCTTCCAGTTTGTGTTCTACAATGTTTTTCTATCTTATTCATTAATAGAAATTGGGTTTCACTGTATTTCTGTGTTATCTGCTATATTTTTGTTTTTGTCTCATTTCATTCTCAACATAATTTGGATCAATGGTATTAGAGCAGTCTTCTCCTTTTCATTTCTCATAGCAGGTCCCCAAAGAGGTCAGGGTATAGAGAGTTGGGTCTTGAGCTAGTTTATCTTGAGGAAAACCTCTCTCCCCATCCCAAACAAACTCCCATGTTAGAAGAAAAGTGAGATGAAGGAGTAGGAGATCCTTTCAATACATTTCTCAAGGAAGCCCTTGTGTGACAGAGGAATGAGATGATGGACAACCTTGATCAGATCCTTTGAAGACTACCAATGGTGACAAATGAGGCATCTTTGACAAGCAACCATTTCGAAGGTGTGACACCCTTCAAGGTACAAGTCAATTTTTATATCCCCTTATTTGAAGGCCAGTTACGTGTAGATGCTCTAGAAAAATGGTTGAATTTGCTAGAAAGTTATTACTCTGTCCAAAAATTTTATAATAGTGAAAATATCACCTTCGCACTCCTTAAATCCCTTCACATGTCAGAGCTTTGTGGGAAGGTTACTAGGAGAGTGTTGGCTACCCACAACAACCCCCTTCTTTTTCTTTAATCAAAATCTAGAGTCCCTCTAAATTTTACTTGGATTCTTCATTTGTTTCCCTTTGACTTGATTCGATTGGTATTGGTTTTCTTTGTTTCGAGGTTGGTTTGAGTTTATATTCTTTTATTTTGTTTGGTTTGAATTTCACAAAATTAAAATGCCATTTTGTTTTTCTTTCTGCAAATTTTTGATGTTGATGAACGAGCTTCATAATTTGGGAGTTTGTTATTACCTCTTCCTTATTGAATTTATCTGCAATGAGAATGGCTTGGTTGAAGACATAGATTAATAACAATGATTTTACAGGAAGAAATCTTACTGTGACACATATTTCCCATGGCATTTGTTCACATTTGATCAAATTTGAATGAAGGAGAGACGAGCATAGAAATCTTAATTATATAAACAAAAACATTAATTTTTATCAACTGTTTACTTTCATTTAAATTATAATTATGTTTTTGTCTTTTTCTCATTAGCAAGTTTGACTATTTTGAATAATGGGTTCAATACTTCATCAAATAATATCTTGTTTGGTTTCTCATTTTCACAAAATCATTTGGTGGGTTTAATTAATTAAATTCTTTTGTCATTTTGCATCTCATTTCAAAATAAAAAAATAAAAAAAGAAGAATTATCTATCATTTGTTTGATTTTGTGGAAACCCAAAATTAATATTTTTCTCCTCTCCATCAGCTTGAAGCTTCTAGAATTATAAGATCATATTTGAAAGGAAAATATAACCAATATTTGTTCAAAACTTATTGTTATTTTTTAGTTTAAATTCATTTTAATTTTATTGTTCTAGATTTTGTTTTATTCACAATTTTTATATTTAGGTTATTAAATTGGCTTATTTATGTTTCACAGGTTTCTATTATCAGATATTTGGTATGGATCTGATCATGTATTGATTTTATTATCTAAATACGTTCAATATAATTGATCAAAAAATAACATTGGATTGCTGCAAATAATTTATGAGTAACAACAGATAAGATTTGGAAATGCATTCAAGAACAAAAAGACGATTTTGAGGGACTGATTGCAGCCAAACCGTGAGGATTATCAAGAAACGATTGAAAACCCATCTGTAGAATGAACCCATTTGTATTAATATTGAAATGTTTTCCCAACAAACATGTGATTTGAGATATATTTGGGTCTCTTTCCGAGGTCAATTTCAGATGGCGGAAATTGTTAGTGACGCCCAGACTATTCATTCATTGCATAAATATATGAGAAAGTTCAGAGCCAAAGGGGGAGAGATTGAAGAAATTCAGAGGAGGATTTTTATCCTTTCTGTTGTATATTATTTATTTTGTAAGCTTTTTCTTTTCAAAATGAGTAACATATGGTTGGAATTTTTGGGAGAATGGACCAGTATTTTCGAAGAAGAATATGAAATTCCATATTGTTTAATGGATTTGTCCTATGAGTAAAAGGGTTGTGTTTTCATTATAATATCTTTGATTATGGTTCATATTCTTTGAGTAATTGATTATGCATTGATTTAAATTATCTTTAGTCTGTTTTATCAATGCATGGTTATTGTTTTCATTTATGTATTAATTTTGTCAATCTTTAATAGTCTATTATCTCAATTATCTTGGTCTTGGTGATTGTATTATTTTGATACAAATCTTGTATTATATTGATTTTATTCATGTAATTCAGATTTGTAAAGTTATAATTGTTCAATTGAGATTTTTCTTATTGTCAATTAGTATATTATATCTTCACTAAGAATCATGATTTGAAAGTTGTTCTATCTGCATTTTGAATAAGATTTAAATTATCGTTCAAAGCTATTTTCATCTTGACAATGTTACAATATTATAATTACACAACCTTCTGCTATAGATTTCTCTTAACATACAAGTTGTTGGAGTAGTGTTATACATGAAGGAACAACCAAAAGTTCTCTTTAAATATTGGCCAATCATAGGTTAATGATTTTCTATTTGTTTTGATTTATATTTTGCGAATGTAAATTAACATTTAAGCTTAAACACTTTGTTTATTTAAGTTAAAACATGATTATTTACATTTTTTTGTTTTTTTAGTTTCAAGGTTAAAATTAGATTAGTAGTATGTTCTAGATCTATTTTATTTTTCCTAAGGTTCAGTTCTCTTGCATAACCTTATTTTACAATGTTTCTCGTAAATATTACACCTGTTTATTTGTATATGTTGTATATAAAAGTGAGAATAATGAATGTATATATTAGATCTTCGTTAATGCATAGTTAGTTATTTTATTTTCATAGTTTATATTAAATCCCTTTATCGGCTAACAGAGTCGTTAAACATGTCATGGGTAGTTATTCCAAATGGTTTGGGTTATTTAGACAACCTCAGACCAGACTATTTTCTTCTAGTTGACGATGATTCATAAATGTTCGTCAACAAATGGCACTAGAAGGAGGCCCATAGGTAAATTTAATGATTAAATGTTTCACCCCTCAGCCTGTCATAATTCCATATTTATAAATTCTTCTTTTGTGTCATATTATAATGCACTATAAGGCAGGTTAGATGAGAAGATAACTATTTGGAGTCAATTTCTTCATTTTATTATTTTTTCATGGCTCCTGCCCAAATCACTGTGTTGGTGTTGATATTATGGTAGCTGCGGGAGGTATTTACCTCCACGTGTAAACCTGATAAGGATAGAATATTCTGAGAAGCAAGAAGAAACCCTAATGAGTTGGCTAATAACCCTAGAAGACTTGTTGACTCAAGAAGATAATTTATATTAGGTTATTAGCCTCCAAGAGAAGAATTCGGCCAAAAATAATAATATATACTGAACAGACAGATACCCAAAATGAGAAGTCGACCCTGGCAGATAGCCAGAATTAGTATAAATACATGAGGTCAGTTTTCATTCTGGCAGGCAGTCTCAGAATTGCAAAGCAACACTTGTGCGCACTGGAGTTCCCTAATTTCTGTGCAGGTTTAGAGGAGAGATGTCGTTGCAGCTGTGTTGGGCCCCAACATCTCCCCCTATATTTTTTCAAAATTTAAAGGGCCCCTATTAGAATCTTGATAATTATAATGAGCTACAGAAACAACCTTTTCAAATAGTTCCATTCCTTGGATTGCTTTGAGACAAACTTAAGACATTCACTTTAGTATGAGACATTTATTACAAGAGTATATGTCAAAAGTTATAAACGAGCATAAAAATCTCAATTTAAACAAAAACGTTAATTTTTATCAAATGTTTACTTTCGTTTAAATTATGATTATGTGTTTATTCTTTTGCTCATTAGCAAGTTTGACTATTTTGAATAATGTGTTCAATACTTCATCAAATAATATCTTGGTTGGTTTCTCATTTTCATGAAATCATTTGGTGATATTAATTAATTAAATTATTTTTTCATTTCGCATCTCATTTCAAAATAATAATAATCAAAGAATTATCTACCATTTGTTTGATTTTGTAAAAAACTAAAATTAATATTTTTTCTCCATTAACTTGAAGCTTCTAGATTATATTTGAAAACAAATTATAAATAATGTTTGTTTATAAGTTATAGTTAGTTTAAATTCAATTTTTATTTTTCTAGATTTTGTTTTATTCACAATTTTTAGGTTATTAATTTAGGTTTATTTTTGTTTCACAGGTTTCTATTATCAAATATTTGATACGGATCTGATCATGGCTTGATTTTATTATCCAAATACGTTCAAGATGATTGATCCAAAAATAATTTTGGATTGGTACAAATAATTTTATGAGCAACAACATATAAAATTTGGAAAGGCGTTAAGTTCAAACACACGATTTTGCAGTATTTATTGCAGCCAAACTGTGAGGAATTTGGAGAAACAGTTGAAAACCCAGAACCAAAATGGACCCATTTACCTTCTACGTAGATATTTTCCCAAACAAATGTACAATTTGAGAGATATTTGGGTCTCTTTTAGAGGCAAATTTCAAGTGGCAGAAATTAATAGTGACGCCCAGACTGTTCATTCATTTTATAAATACATGAGAAAGATCGGAGAGAAAGAAGAATATGGAATTCCAGGTTGTTTAATGGTTTTTTTCCTATAAGTAAAATGGTTTTATTTTAATTATAATATATTCATATTCTTTGAATAATTGATTATGCATTGACTTAAATAGCTTTAATCTTTTTATCAATACATGGTTAATTATTATCATTTATGTATTAATTTTTCCAATCTTTAAAGTCTATTATCCAAAAAAATTATTCTAGGATTACAGAATGGACACGTGATTCCAAAAACTTAATAGAACGACATATATGCATTTTGGCTCTAGCCTTTTGTTTATAATGTTGTTATTTATGTTTTTTTAAATCTTGTTACATGTGCAGGTCTGATATATTTAGATTAAATGATCTGTGATGTGTAGGAGGTTTATATTATAAATGTCATCTATCATTTGCTTCTCAAAATACAAATGCTATGATTATATCTTCGATTTAAATAATGAGATTTATCTTTGAATTTTAAATTGAATGATAAAATGCATAGATTGCTTCCACATTTATCTTGCTGTAATCATGTCTAATTATGAGATCACATGTTTATGTTTGTGTTTCATTTTTTGTCATTAAAACCTAAACTGCTAATACATGTTCTGAATTTATTTAGAATAGTCATAAGGTTCATTGCATATTTCTCTCTTGGACAGGGTAGTTGGATGTTCACCACTCATGAAGATGCTTGGACACACCTCACTAATTCATTGACAGGATAACTTCTTTGTATTTTTCTGTCATTTACATATCATTGAAACTAGAATGTATGGTTTAACTTTGACTATCCACATGTTCATGTTTCATTAACGTTTTTTTGCAAGATTCTTTAAATTTATAAAAGAAAAACAATAAATATTTTTATGTGCTTTCTTTATCTGCTTCTTAGAAGTAATCATTTTTCACATCGATTTTCGTAAGTTTCAATTAAAACTTGCATCTTGTAAATCATGTAAATAAACGAGACTTGTATATCTTTTGCTTAAATACAACTACTATAGTTACATTTGAACATATGTACATATATATAGTGTGTTTAGTAATTAGTTAGTTATTTCTCTCTTTTATTCGTTTATTTTAGGATTCTTAGATTGGATAACAGAGCCATTAAACCTGTCAGAGCAAGTTACACCAAATGTCTTGGGTTATTTAGATAACCCTGGACCAGACTCGCTCTTTCAGTTGATGGACGAATAATTTCGGCCGTCAACAGGCTGTTGTAGCTAGCAGTTACGCTTGGGCTATCTCTTGGCTAGGGTTTGGACTATCTGATTAGCTCTTGTTGGTGCAATATCCTTGGGGAAAGGTGTGCTACCCTTTGTTTGTCTAGCTAGCCTAGGGTTTGCTTCCGGAGTGATTCTATGTCAAGGTTAAGGTGCTTGGAGGGTGGCCTTGGCCTATGGTTGGGTGACAATAGAGATATTGTCAATGGTAAAACAAGCACATCCATTATATTCTAACAGGTTATGGGCCCACACCTCCTTCATTCAGTCTAACCACTAGAAGGAAACATAGACGTGAGGATATTAAGCTCATTGAAGAACTACCGCTAGAGTTTCTAGCAGGAGCAGTCACCATAGCACTGTCGCTGGGGTTACTAGCTAGTGTAGTTGTAGAAACCCTAATTCTCTTGTTGAGGTACCTTAAGTGAAGGGATTGACCTAATATCCAGATAGATCAGTGTGCCTTAACTTAGTGCATCTCCTGGCACTCTCAGCAAGACAAGACGTCAAGTTTGAGTTTTTGGTCAAAACTAGGGTTTGGCTAAGTCAAAATAGCCATGACTTATTCTATGAAGTCAGAGAACAAGTTATATGGAGCCTCTAACTTCATAGCGTGGAAGATAAGGATTGACCTCATCCTTGCCAAGAATAAAGTACTGGATATCGTGAAAGGAAAGATTGTGGAACCAGAGTTTGAAGAAGGAAAAGAGAAGGAACCACATAACGTTGCAGCCATGGAGAAGTTCAAAGAAGGTGACATCAATTCTATGAGTATCATAGTGGAATCTATAAAAGACCACTTGATACCCTACATCTCCCATATTGACTCATCGAAGGATATGTACGATGCCCCAACAAATCTATTCTCGGTCAGAAACATTGGACAAGTTATGACTCTGAAGAATGAGCTCCGTGACATGAAGATGAATGATGAGGATAGCATAACATCATATTTTTTGAGAATTTATCAGTTAAGAGATCAACTACAAGATATTGAAGAGATCATCTCAGAGAAGGAATTGATAAACATAATACTCAATGGTCTTCCCAAGACGTGGGATGCATTTGCCACAAGCATGAACACAAGGAAGGAGTATCCAAAATTTGAAGAATTTTGGACTTGTTGTGCTCAAGAAGAATCAAGGATCAGTGAAAAAGATAAACCCCAAAATAAGTACGATGATCAAGCCTTCACAACAAGTTTCAAGAATTTCAAGAACAAAAGGAAGTTTGGTTCAAGGAGGAAGCCAAATCAAGAGAAATACATTTCAGAAGTACAATGCTTTAACTGTCAAAAATATGACCACTACAATATTCATTGTCCCAAGCTAAAGAAAAGGAAGGAGAAACATGAAGCATTAGTTTCCAAAGAAAAGGAATCTATAAAGAAGACTAAGCAGGATGAAAGAGACCTCTTCTTCTAAAGGTAACAATACTCTTCTTATTCCTTTTACATATATTGTTTGCATCATCTCTGTACATATCTTGTATATCTATGTCTTGGAAGATAATGTGTTCCAAGAAGAACTATACCGATGGAAGAACAACATGATAAAGATTGATATTATTGGATAATACATGAAAGAATGAAATACATCAAGCAAATCATGTGGAAACTATTGCAAGATAAGCCGAATAAATCATGAAGAGACTTAGAAGAAGCAAAGACAGAAAGAAGTCAACAATCAAGAGGAAATTGGAGAAAGACTTATGAAATTTTGTAGAAGACAATAAGATGGAAGCATGGACTCTGTTAGACAGAGAGAGCTAATTATATATTGCAGAAGACAATAAGGATGCAGACAGAAGCGTGGGCTCTGTTAGATGGAGG
>JASDQU010100883.1:258540-270941 GCA_032191745.1 Picea mariana
CATTTAGGTTACAAATCTCTTCTTGTCCTCCCTTGACCTTGGTTATATATTGAGACCCATTCTTGGTTTACAACAAACCTACTCATGTCACACAAAGAGCACTTGAAGGTGATTGACACCCTATAGAGGTTATATGTGTTGATATTATGGTAGCTGCGGGAGGTATTTACCTCCACGTGTAAACCTGGCAAGGATAGAATACTCTGGGAAGCAAGAAGAAACCCTAATGAGTTGGCTAATAACCCTAGAAGACTTGTTGGCTCAAGAAGATAATTTATATTATGTTATTAACCTCCAAGAGAAGAAGTTGACCAGAAATAATAATATATACTGAACAGACAGATACCCAGAATGAGAAGTCAGCCCAGGCAGATAGCCAGAATTAGTATAAATACAGGAGGCCAATTCTCATTTTGGCAGGCAGTCTCAGAATTGCAGAGCAACACTTGTGCGCACTGCAGTTGCCCAATTTCTGTATAGGTTTGGAGGACAGCTATCGTTGCAGCCGCTATAGCTAGTAGTTACGGTTGGACTATCTCTTGGCTAGGGTTTGGACTATCTGATCAACTCTTGTTGATGTGCTATCCTTGGGGAAAGGTGCACTACCCTTTGTTTGGCTATCTAGCCTAGGGTTTTCTTCCGAAGTGATTCTTTGTCAAGGTTAAGGTGCTCGGAGGGTGGCTTCGGCCTATGGTTGGGTGACAATAGAGATATTGTCAATGGTAAAACAAGCACATCCATTATATTCTAACAGGTTATGGGCCCACACCTCCTTCATTCAGTCTAACCGCTAGAAGGAAACATAACCAGAAGGATATTAAGCTCATTGAAGAACTATCGCTAGGGTTTCCTAGTAGGAGCAGTCACGAAAGCACTACCGCTAGGGTTACTAGCAGGTGCAGTTGCAGAAACCCTAATCCTCTCATTGAGGCAACTTAAGTGAAGGGATTGACCTAATCTCTAGATAGATTAGTGTGCCCTAGCCTAGCGCATCTCCTGGTACTCTCAGAAAGCCAAGACGTGAAGTTTGAGATTTTGGTCAAATCTAGGGTTGACCAAGTCAAAACAGCCATGACTTACTCTATGAAGTCAGAGAACAAGTTAGATGGAGCTTCTAACTTCAGAGCATGGAAGACAAGGATTGATCTCATCCTTGCCAAGAATAAAGTGTTGGATATCGTGAAAGGAAAGATCGTGGAATCAGAGTTTGAAGAAGGAAAAGAGAAGGAACTGCAGAACGTTGTAGCTATGGAGAAGTTCAGAGACGGTGACATCAATGCCATGAGTATCATAGTGGACTCTATAAAAGACCACTTTATACCCTACATCTCCCATCTTGACTCATCAAAGAATATGTACAATGCCCTAACAAACCTCTTCTCGGTCAGAAACATTGGACAAGTCATGAGTCTAAAGAATGAGCTCTGTGACATGAAGATGAATGACGAGGACAACATAACATCATATTTTGTGAGAATCTCTCAGTTAAGAGATCAACTAAAAGCTATTGAAGAGATCATCTCAGAGAAGGAATTGGTAAACATAGTACTCAATGGGCTTCCCAAGATGTGGGATGCATTTGCCGCAAGCATGAACACAAGGAAGGAGTATCTAACATTTGAAGAACTTTGGACTTGCTGTGCCCAAGAAGAATCAAGGATCAGTGCAAAAGAGAAACCCCAAAATAAGTACGATGATCAAGCCTTCACAACAAGATTCAAGAATTTCAAGAACAAAAGGAAGTTTGGTTCAAGGAGGAAGTCAAATCAAGAGAAAGACATTTCAGAAGTACAATGCTTCAACTGTTGAAAGTATGGCCACTAGAAGAATCATTGTCCCAAGCTAAAGAAAAGGAAGGAGAAACATGAAGCATCAGTTGCCGAAGAAAAGGAACCTATAAAGAAGACTAAGCAGGACAAAAGAGACTTCTTCTTCTGAAGGTAACAATACTCTTCTTAGTTCTTGTACATATCTTGTTTGCATCGTCTCTGTACATATCTTGTATATCTATCTCCTGGAAGATAATGTGTTCCAAGAAGAACTATACCGATGGAAGAACAAAAAGATAAGGATTGATATCATTGGATAATACATGAAAGAATGAAATACATCAAACAAATCATGCGGAATCTATTGCAAGATAAGCCGAATCAATCATAAAGAGACCTAGAAGAAGCAAAGACAGAAAGAAGTCAGCAATCGAGAGGAAATTGGAGAAAGATTTATGACGTTTTGTAGAAGACAACAAGACAGAAGCATGGACTTGGCTAGACAGAGAAAGCCAATTATATATTGCAAAAGACAATGAAGATGCAGATGGAAGTGTGGACTCTGTTAGACGGAGGGAGCCGATTATATGCACTCTTACATGAAGCAAGGATTAGGAGGGAGATAATCCTATGATCCATTGAAGATGATGAAGTATATATCCATGGTAGTAACCATGAAAGACAATACGTGCTTAGATCAACCTCGGAAGAAGTCTTCTTCGAAGAGAAGCCTTAAAGTATCCCTGGTTGTCCATCCAGATCCGTGATCCTATGATAAAAGAAAGAAGTGGAATATTTAGGGCATGGAATCTATAAGAAACTCCATGGACCCAAAATCTAAAGAAAAACATGAGGAAGAACATGAAGATTCCAAGGAAGAAGAAAAGCCTGAACAACCAGTCATTGTATCGAGAATCACAAGACTACCAGCCTAATATGAAAAAAATCAAGCAGAACTAAAAGTTGTGATGAAGAACAGTATACAGAAGACTTATGAATAAAAGCATTGCAAGATCTAGAACTAAAGGTTCTCCTAGATGGAGGGACAAGACTATGATGATTGCTCGTTCCGGTAAACCAAACATACCTCTACATGAGTCATTATATCATCCATAGGTTGGAGTGCTACATCAAGATGAATGCAAAGACTGTTCTCCAAAGAAATTGAACAAAGAGCATATGAAGAGAAACCTCAAGACCTTGAGGCATACCAGAAAGAGACCCTTGTATACAGACGGAAGAAGATAACTTGGTGAAGAACCTCTAATGCACAACAGAAGCATGGTGAATATTATCTATAACAGAGATATTGTATCAAGATGATTACTCAGTAGATCAGATCTCATGATGACAGAAGTAGTGCCACATGGATATGTTCCAGTTTTCCAACAATGATATACTCTATTATACATGAAGCCTTTACAGAAAAATCAGTGTTCCATACTAAAGTACATTTGAAATCAAGTATTACATTATCCATGATGAAGTCCAGAAAGGAGAAAGTGGTTCTCCAATACATATCTCCACAAATGAGCAGATAAGCAAACATTTTGGTAAAGCTTCTATCCAAGATGAAAGAGTTTGCGTACTCAAGATGGAGCTCGTGGAGATGACTTCCTTATTGAAAAAGAAAGAGATGCCTCCCAGGTTGGGAGGGAGCACTGAAAATATTATTGAAGACATTCATTGAAAAATAGTCCATCTTGGACAAATTCTTTCCTATTCAGAAAGTGGATTGAGATTTCTGACGGACAACGATTTCCCATTGTGGTTAACATGGGAAATGGTCCAGATTGCTGATGTATCATAGACAGTGACTTCCCATTGTGGTTAACATGGGGAGTGGTCTAGGGCAATCTCTCTTCTTGAGGGTTACTCAAGAAGACTGGCCCGCCTCACCGGACAACGATTTCTCATTGTGGTTGACATGAGGAATGGTCTGTTTTGGAGGTTGATACAGGACAGTCTTTTCCTCTTGTGGTTAACTGAGGAAATGGTCCGGACAGTCATTCCTTAGGGTTTATACATTCTCTCCAGGGTGCACTTTGATTAGTGTAGGAGGAATGGCCCAGGGTGGGGAATGGTCCAGGCTTAGCAATCAGGGACAGGCATTCCTTAGGGTTTATACATTCTCTCCAGGGTGCACTTTGATTAGTGTAGGAAGAATGGCCCAGGGTGGGGAATGGTCCAAGTTCAGAAATCAGGACAATTATTCTTCCTTGCTTGAGAATAATAGTCCATACAACTCATTATTAATGCTTTACCTTTTTGAGGGCATATATTCTTTCAGATCTCACAAATGTGAGTGAAAGATTGGCCCAGATGATTCAGTTTATATCATAACATTGTTTTTGTGCATGTTGCTATCAGATGATTGTTATGAAGACTGTATGATAGTAGATGTATACTACTGTGGTGGATGTGTTCCACTATTCGTGACTATACATTGGTGATCAAGTACTTGTTTGTTACTTGGTGTGGTAGTGTACCATTGGATTGTAGTTATGTACTACTATGGATAGACACACTTGTGTTCTATTTTTGTTCTGATTGCCTTGAAGACTATCAGCAGTTTATTGGAAATAATTATCAGGCAGATGAATGATGAACATAGATTTTCCAGATAGAAAATGGTTCAGAACATTTACTCTTCTAGATTAGAAGAATGGCTCTTGTATCACTCTGTGGAGTGAGCATCATGTCTGATTACTCAGATAGAGTATGGTTTTGAGAGATGATGCAGTTGATGATGATGGTGCTCATGATCTAGTCTATATGACTATGTTGATGCTACCAGGTGAATGGTATGTTTTGTGTTCAAGACCATTACCTGTAAAACCTCCCTAACTAGGAGGGAGTGTTGATATTATGGTAGCTRCGGGAGGTATTTACCTCCACGTGTAAACCTGACAAGGATAGAATACTCCGAGAAGCAAGAAGAAACCCTGATGAGTTGGCTAATAACCCTAGAAGACTTGTCGGCTCAAGAAGATAATTTATATTAGATTATTAGCCTCCAAGAGAAGAAGTCAGCCAGAAATAATAATATATACTGAACAGACAGATACCCAGAATGAGAAGTCGGCTCAGGCAGTTAGCCAGAATTAGTATAAATACAGGAGGCTAGTTCTCATTCTGGCAAACAGTCTTAGAATTGCAGAGTAGCCCTTGTACGGACTGCAGTTGCCCAGTTTTTGCGCAGGTTTGGAGGACAACTACCATTGCAGCTAGCAGTTACGCTTGGACTATCTCTTGGCTAGGGTTTGGACTATCTGATCAGCTCTTGTTGATGCGCTATCCTTGGGGAAAGGTGCGCTACCCTTTGTTTGGCTATCTAGCCTAGGGTTTGCTTCCGGATTGATTCTCTGTCAAGGTTAAGGTGCTCGGAGGGTGGCTTCGGCCTATGGTTGGGTGACAATAGAGATATTGTCAATGGTAAAATGAGCACATCCATTATATTCTAACAATATGTGATAGATCAAGGAGTTGGTTGTGGTGCTTGAGCCTGAGAAGAAAGGGTTAGTGTTAGAGTCTCTTTCTTCCCTCCATTGGCTATGGTCAAGTATCCTAGACCCATCCATGATTCTCAAGAGCTTGTAACGACACTCAGACTTAACTTAGATTCCAAAGATTCATTGTAGACGACTCATGCCATGGCTTCTAGGTGTTGTTCTCAATGCTTGAGGTCGACAAGGTTCAATTAGGGCTTAAGGCCCTTGTTTCTCACCTAACCATGTGTATGCCTTGACACTCATTTTTAATGCCAATAATAACATTGATGATGATGTTGATGATGAAAATGATGAAGATAGATGACAACAATGACAATGAAGATGATGAAAATTGCCATTGTCATTATCGTCATCGTCATCATCCTTATCATTCTCATGATGATTTCCATTGTTTTCATTGTCATTGACATTGTTGTAACAGAGTTTGAATTTTTCTCTTCTTAGTGTCCTCATCCCAAATGTGTATGAGGATCACTATTTCCTCTTAACTGAGAGTCCTCTTACTGCTCCTGAAAACCTTGAATACACTGGAGAAATAATGTTTGAAAATATTTAATGTTCCAGGACTTTATATTAGTTGTACAGGTTGTCCTTGCTATTGCTGCTGGGTACAGAACTTCTAAGTGGATGCTGAAAAGGGGATTACACGCATTGTACCTGTAAAAGCACAGACAATAGACGTCCATGTAGTTGGCCATCCATCCAGCGGTTTGCAATTTGGTTTGGAGGCTCTGTACTTACCTCTACGTCAGAGTTTTACGTAGCTTGCCATACAAAGGAAGAATATGAGTTCCAATTCTCAATGAGCAAATGTTGAAGTCTATGTTGGATAGTGTATACACTACTTAATCAAAGAACAAGGACTGGCTTGGTTGGCTTACATTGCACGGAGATGAATGATTCAAGTCTCAATGAAGAGATCCGCCAAATGGTTACTAAACGAGTGGGAACTCGAATGGGAAGGAGGCCAGCGTTCGCAGCCTACGAAAGTTATGACTATTGAATATTATTAGCTGTCATAAACAAGAAATGACCAAACAGAATACCAACACGTGCCGCCTGCACGAAACGTGGACCAATCACGTGATTTCGGGGATTTGAATATCATTTTTTACACTACACTTATTCCTCCGAAAGTCCGAAAGCCGATTACGCCGACGGATTAATGGTCATTGATGCACGAAGCACTGCCCTCCATAGTGTACAGCACAGACTAGCCCCTTGAAGGCATGGACTGCCCTATTTGCCTATCAGAATTCGTGGAAGGAGAAAAGTTGCGAATACTACCAGAATGCTGTCACAGATTTCACATGGATTGCATAGACGCATGATTGATTTCCATTTCCTCTCGTCCTTCATGTCGAAAATCCTCGCTTGATGTTCGGTTGAAGATATCAACAGGAGTCATCGACCCAGCTGCCGAGGCCTCCGAAATCACCCCAACTCACGTTATCGAAAGAAACGAAGGTGTTACAGTGATTATGTTGGACAGTCTTTTCAAGGCTAACTCAACCATTGTATCTTCTTTGTCTCGGCTTCCCATCACTTCAAACGTCCTAGAAAGAGAGAATGTTAATGAGACCGTGATTAAAAAAGGGGCACATTACAGCAATGACTGGTCATCCCCGGGACTGTGCAGGGGATAGCCGGCATCACGACACTGTTGCAGACTTGCAGCCCAGATACTCATGATATGTGTAGAGATCATATGTAAATATTTTCTGAATTTTGGTGGAAGTCGAGAAGATCTATGGATGGAAGAATATTTTGAAAAACTGTAAGTTCTATGATGTCAATGTAAGAAAATCAATTTCCTTATTGATATTCCGTCCACTGGCCTCCTTCATCGGTCGAATAAGAGGAAAGTCGGGGCTCTGCTGCAAACGGATCTTTATTATTTAAAGCTCCTGATTACAATAGTAGTTGTCTCCCGCTCTGTCCCTCGTGGATCTGAAATTGCAGCAAAGAAACACAGCATCTCCAGCGTCTATTCGACGAACAAGTTTGCGCTGAACCCTGTCATGACTTCGCCACCGATCTCTGCAATAACTCTACAGCGATTGAAGAAACGACAACTGCCGAACACCAACGCATGCCNATTATTTAAAGCTCCTGATTACAATAGTAGTTGTCTCCCGCTCTGTCCCTCGTGGATCTGAAATTGCAGCAAAGAAACACAACATCTCCAGCGTCTATTCGACGAACAAGTTTGCGCTGAACCCTGTCATGACTTCGCCACCGATCTCTGCAATAACTCTACAGCGATTGAAGAAACGACAACTGCCGAACACCAACGCATGCCGCATGCATAAAACGTGGACCAATCACGGGATTTCGAAATTTCACCTATCGTTTTGCATACTACATCCTTTTCTCCGAAAGCCCGAAAGCCGATGGGAAAATTCGCGTGCTTCAAAGTCTAAAAAATGAAACAGGTCGGAGTATGGATTGACCGTGTCTCAACACGTTCGTTCGGCAATAAGACCTACTATCGTGGTTATGATAATAGTGCTATTTGCATCTATGTTATTCGAGGAAGGCATGGAAAAATTTTGAGTGTTGTTTGGAGTTTTGATGCAAAGAAAATAATCGCAGGAAGTTCCGATGGTTGCACTACATTGCTCATGCATCAACCTATAGTGAAGACGGCATAAAAATCCGATTAAAATAACTGACACTGTGTCTTGTTAGAAGCGTTAGAGAAGATTATATAAAATATGATCCAATTACTTGAAGTTATGTCACATTACAAGCCTTATCACCGTAGAGATTCGGATCTCGGATCAAATTGTAAAAGCCATTAACCTGAAGACAGAATAACAACTCATGGAGGAGGATCCAATGCACTTACGGCCATTAACATTTTGCTAGAAATTAGAATTTATGTTAATTAAAAGACAGTTGAAATTAGTTGATTGTAAGTTATGATATGAGACGGTTTCAACCTCCTTGAGAGGGAATTTATATAGAAATGAATCCATTGTAAAAAAGGAGGAGAGAAGCCGGGGAGGAAGCTCTGAGGGCAGAGAGCTCCTGTGTGGAACGCTGAGTTATTTTGAGAACCAGAAATGAAAATTATACACAGTGACGCGTTTTCTTGAAATTATGAGATTCATTACGGTCATTTCTTTCGCTATGTCCTCTTTTTGTCTTATTATCCATCTATTCTTTTATCGGCTGAGTTAAATATGTTTGGAATTCATTTTAAATGCTCCTTACACGCAGTTGATAAAAGTTCTGTTTTCATGGTGACTGTTCAGAATTCACTCCTGATTAGTGCTCTGTATCTAGCCATCAGCCTTTAAGTTTTTTCTTCCAAAGTCATAGTGAAAATTCCTCCTTGATTGATGCTTTCACTGTGATGGCCCTTTCCTTTTCTTTTTCTGCTATTAAGTCATGATTATTTATAGTTGAAAGAAAGACTTACCTTGCCTCATTTTCTGCAAGTAATGTGATCCCTGTTATGATCTCCTCTCTGTGGTTTTCACTTGACTCCATGCCCAATGGACTGTTTTCCTGGATCAACCCCCAAAGCTGATTAAACATCTCTTCTAATAAGAAATCTGGCCTTCTTACTGTAATCATTGAATATTCCTGAGTAAAGAGCCCTTGGCTGTTTAGAGAACTGTCTCTGAGTGTTTTAGGTCAGAAGTGCACTCAAAATAAATTTTCAGGGTTTGGCTTGCTGCAACCCAAGTCAAGTTCTGAACTATAAATAACTTTTTCATTTTAAAATGTGCTAAGGCTTGGCTCTATTACAGCCTAGAGTCAACTCTTGCGACAACAGACATCATCATCATCATCACCCTCTTCTTCATTAACATCATCCTTGGCATCATCATCATCATCATCGTCATCGTCATTGTAACTGTCATAATTTTTCTCATGATGATTGTCATTGTTTTCATCGTTGTCAATATCCTCCTCCTCCTCTTCATCCTTGTTAGAATCATCCTTGACATCATCATCAAGATCCTCCTCCTCCTCTTCATCCTTGTTAGAATCATCCTTGACATCATCATCAATATCTTAATTTTTTTTTATAAAACAATGATGATGATGATGACACTGATGAAAATCAATGACAGTGATAAAAATCATCATTGTCATCATCATCATCATCATCCTTGTTGGCATAATCCTTGGCATCATCATCATCGCCATCATCATAATCATCATAAAATTTCTCACGATGATTGTCATCATTCTCGTTATCATCAACACCATTATCATCATTCTCATTGTTGTTGTCGTCATCCTCATCATCATCATCCTCATCGATGATGATGCCAATGATGAAAATCAATGGCGACGTCGACGATGACGATGACATATTGTGATATGTTCTATTTAGTTAACCCGTAATTTAAAGGGGCATCTTAAGTTTCCAAGAGAGTGCCATATTAATAAGAGGAGGATTGGGGATAGACCACAATCATATTCTTAAAATGGTTTTTGAAATATTTCAACTGGAACAAGGTAGGGAATGGTTGGATGACCCTTCTCTATGCTAGATCTAATGAAATTATGTCTATGGGTATAATAGGCCATTAAAGAGAACCATATAAATTTATATATTTTTAACACCAATATATGATTAATCAAATTTATCTCAAACCATGATGATTAATTTGAATTGTGTTCCTTGAAATTGCTACATTGAAAAATATCATTAAACCATGATGATTAATTTGAATTGTGTTCCTTGAAATTGCTACATTGAAAAATATCATTACTTCATGGTAGTGGCCATTCTCATAATAAGTTGAAATGATCACATTGCATGACACACTACACACCACCTTGTTCAAGCATTTTTCAAAAAGTGTGTGCAATGTTAATATTCCCACATGTAACAATGTTAATGGTCCATCAACACTAATGTTAATATTCAAATTAAAGTTAACCTAACATGTTTACCTTATTTCAACACCAATAAGTGATCACACAAAGTAGATCTCAAACCATGATGATTGAATTGGATTATATTACTTGCACATACATTACAGTGGAGAATATTAATGCTTCAACGTGGTGGTTTTTTTTTCTCTGTGAAGAAGCGTAAATGTGGAGAATATTATTGCTTCAATGTGGTGTTTTTTTTTTTTAACTAGCGTAAATGAGGATTCTATGTTGAAAAAATATTCGAGATTAAGGACACCATTATTTCTATTTAATAGTGACATTATAGTATCCATGTAACAAACTTCATTGAATGAAGGTTCAAGGTATGCACTTACCTTTAGTAAAAGAGTGTGAGTTTTCTTTGGTTTTCCGTAAGTAACCCATAAAAATGCTTCATGTCAAACATGCATTGCATAGTAAGTAACCTATAACTAGCATACTCCCTAACGAACCACTGAATAACGAACCACTGAAAATGCCTCCCTAACGAGCCACTGAAAATGCCTAAGTAAATGAAGAAACGTTTTGAGATTAAAGTTGTTAATAAAAATTATAAAAATATTGTAATTAAATTATTTTATTTCAAAATTTGTCATAAAACATTTATTATCTTGAACATTTATGAGTTAAATTATTTTATTTTAAAATTTACTATAAAAACATTTGCATACATTATATTTATAGATTTTACATAATTTTTATGAATAAATTTAATAAATTGTAATTTAATAGTATTTTAAATTTAATTAGCTAAGACAAAGCTACTTAATTATCTAATATCCATTTACTTAGATTTACAAAAACAAATTTGTYTAATTTTATTTATTTATTTATTTTACTCTCATTCATTATAAATTTTTATTTTATTTTATAYAATATTACTAATCATTTTTTATTTTATAAATAGAATAATTAATTTTATTTTTATATTTTAAATTAAATTTGACTTTATATTTGTATATTGTTAATTTTAATTTTAATTTTTTATAATAATTTTTTTCATTATTATTTTTTTATTTAATGGTTTTTATAGCTCTACTACATTAAATTGACTTTGATTTGTCTTTGATGTAAGAGATATAACTAGCACATCCACAAATTCATCGCTGGTGAACGTTGAAATGACGGCTTGCAAAACCTGAACCGCCGAGAAAGAGAAACGACCAGAGGTGGATGGAAGGAGTCGGAAGGAGTTGGCTGGAAGGAGGCAGTGTGTCCAGAAAGTGGCTGGTGAAGGCCAAAGGTTTAGGTTGGCCTAGAAAATGAAACCCTAATCACTCATACGTGGCAATCAGCGAGCCACCATAGTAAATTTTAAATATGATTAAGTAAAAGTAAAAAAATAAACACGTAAACTGATGTCTTTATAATAGTGAGAAAATTAGTGGTTGAAATCACAACCATTGATTTATTGAGACTACTAAGAATATTTCATCAATATTTAATCTTGTCCATACAAAACTGATTAAGCACTAAAAACCTATTAAATGTACGACGTAATTATTTTTTTTCATTTAATACATAGCAAACTAATAAGTAGAAAAAGCTTTTATGAGAATTGTGCTATATCTATTTTTTAACTCTCAAAGATTTGATTCCCATGTGACCGCCAGCCATATCCCCAAACGTCTATCCTAACTTGAAGAATAGCCTCCCACCTTGTGAACCTGGAGGTCGCAGGCTCGAAACCGGTACAGGCTGCCCTGGAGACTCGGGGGCTGCGACGACTTGATATCACTTCACTGACGGAAAACGAAACAACAGCAGCAACGACAATTCACAGACTGGCAAGACGAAGCAACGTTAATTGATGGCAACCGAAGCCTATCCCGTCAATAATTTCATACGGCCATCGCAATAATTAACCAGTAGACGTAGGAAAAGCCGTGGACTAATAATAAATAAATGGTCTTTTTTAAATTTAATTACGTCGAAAGGCGTACACCTATTGACAATGAGCACAATTAATTAGCTTTTAATCTAAAATTCTAATTTGATGGTTAACAATTGAAGATGCTGGCATATTTTTAGTCGTCCTCCCAAATTAATGAATGTGATTTACTCTTCATAACTTCCTTGTATTTCTGAATGCATCCCTTACCCTGTTTACTTTTTAACATTTACCTAATCATATTAAGAAATTACTGTAGCATTATATAATTGCCACATTTAATTGATTAACCTTTCAGATTACCATTTAGATTTCCTCAACTGT
>JASDQU010100883.1:316109-335182 GCA_032191745.1 Picea mariana
AATGTTAACAGATATGAGATCATCTGGTTGTAGATTAGGTTTAGCTTCCTCTGGCTGTGTAGTGTACCCGACCACCTCAGTACCTATTGGGATGGTGGGGTACTGGGAAATTCCATCAATTTCCGTCTTATTTCACCATAAACACAACCAACCTCTCATACCATATCACAACACTTGCTCCATCATACAGTTTTACATGCATAACTATGCATAACACATTAACAATCTAGGAATGTAAAATACACAAAGATTCTATAAGCATACAACACTTAACGCATAATTACATAGTGTAACAATAAAGGAACATGACACTTATCTTTTATGAAAACACTGTCTGACTGCAAACCTTAGAAATTCCTCCCATCCATAGACCACACCACCCCTAACCTCTCAGTAGTGAGTCACCCTGAGCTGAGGCTATTACTCCAGCAAGGAAAAGGGCCTCCTAATCACATTATGTTCCACAATAAGTACCAACAAGTTTGGGCCAAGGCACCAAACCTCCACAACACTCCAACCTATAGTCTCTCATTTCCCATCAACCTACACAATCCAAGGTATTGTTCCTCCTTCTTTGCACCACGGTCCCTTGGGATGCACCACTACTCTTTCAAGGCTCCAACACAGGTCGGATAGGAAGTCTCAAAGCATTGTTGTTCTAGGAGTTCCAACTTCCTTCAAAGGTCTCTAGGTACCCTCTAGGCCCCACACCAAGGGAACCTATCCCCGCACTTCTCCCTCCAGAGCTCCAACCTTTCCCAAGGAAACCCAAGGAGAAGTGTACACACCCCCGGGTCTACCCAATATCCATGGGTAAACTCCGTAGTTTGGGTCACCATATCCCCCATAGAAACTCTTGTAGTCAACTTGGTAAGAATGAAATTAATGGAATGTAGAATTAAACTAAATTCCCCCTTTAAATATGCATGTGTCCCTTTTTATATTACATAATTATATAATGTAATAATATAAAGGCTTAGGGAACTATTATATTATATTTGTCTTACCCTCCTTAGATTAAGCTCCCTTTACCTAGCCCTTATCCCCCTTTCCCCTCATGGAGTCTTAGCCCCTCATACTCTTTTCGTCTCTTGGTCTGCAATCGTGGTGATATTTTTTATTAATTAATATATATGTGCAATTTATAACATGGGCTATATGACATTTGATCATATTTACAGGCACTCTGACCTAAACACAATGACTCACCATCCCGAGTATCATATGCAGGCACTCCGACCCAAACATACCATCTTACCAACCTAAGTATCATATGTACAATATAATTACAATCTGGGAATCAAGCCAGGGTATTACATTCCCCTCCCCCCTATTTACGCATTGTCATCATTGCATCTATATACACATGTACAGTAAGAGTTCTCCGAAATTCTATGAAATTTGCTTTGATCTTCTTGTCCAATATGTGCACCCGCTAGACTTGGAATTTTTCTTCATGCTCCATATTCTTGATAGTCAAAACCAACATAGTCATCATCATACTTATAAGTAAAACACAAGAATAGAATAATTAGAACATGCAATCAAGAAATTCATGTACACTTTGATAAATAGTTCAATTGATAACATAAAGTTGAGGATCTCCCTTTTAATCGATAGGTGAATGTTCATAAACCCAAAACTGAGCACTTGTTACTTTGAGGCTATGTTGCACTTGAGTACCAACGAAGTGATGAAGTTGTTTCCCATCACTTTGTGATATCGTCTCCAAGAACATTTTAGACTTCCTTTAATTCATAGATCAAATCACTAAGAACTGCATCATATGAACTCACTGCAAAAACCCGATCAGATTCTAGCATTCCAACTTTCATCCAATTAATTTTCCTACTTTTCAATGGTTTGAGATTAAGAAACCTTTGAGTTTCAGTCGCTGCTTGACATAAGGCCCATTAAAATATTCACTGTTGATTTGGGTAACAACACCTCCAACGGATTTGTATTTCCATCCAACAACTATAATGATGATGTGTTGAAGAACAACATTTGGTACATAACAATGTGTCTATTAAAGTACATTCGAGTGCTTGGAATCGAATCTATAATGCTAACACTCCACTTTCTATTCTATAATATTAAACAACATATTCACTTCTGAACTACGTTATGTTTGGACAAAGCTTTGTACATAATGCCATGAAGGAAGACTAAAACTGAAGATGGTCTTGCTTTTTGAAGAAGGTTTATGAGAAATTGGTTCTTCACATGTCGATTCCCACTTTTACGTGTATTCAATTCTTACTTCAATGTCACTTTCCATATGGACCAGATGTTTCTAAGCATATGTCTAAGAATTACATCTTTATAGGAGACTGGCATCTATGTATTGATATTCCCTTCATGATAAATTGAGTTTTCTTTTTCAATCCAAAAGATTGAATTAAAGAATGAGGAACACATGGATGACATACCCAATTCAAGTTTGTTTACCACTTATAGAATCTAGGTGCCCTTTCCAAAGGAAAATATCAATCATCAAACACAAGTTATAAGGAAGAATTATATATACTCATTAACATTTCCTTAAGGATGTCCCAAGGGGAAATATTCTCTTGAAAAGAATAAAAAAATGCTTTGTAAGTCAGGTTTGTGTTGGAGTTACTTCACACACACCTAGGATTTATTTCTCCTAATTTTTTTTCTTGTTTATTATTCATTATTCAGTCTCCTATATTTTAGGAAGAATATTCCTCTAGGGAGAATATTATCTTTAGTTTGATCAGTTGAGTGGACTCTAGATGCTACATTGGTATTGTCACCATGCAACATTGGGACCATCACTAGATAATGCACATTGTCCTTGAGATCACCACCAGACTAGCGCATTACCCATGATTCCATGATCTCTTCCTCACTTCACTATGTTTTAGTCAGTTAGCTGAAGACTGATAGACTAGTTAACACAACTAGGTGGCAGTTCACTCTCGTAACTTCCCGAGAGACTAGAATAGGTGGCAGTTTACTCCCGTAACTATTGGTGTGTGTCCAGATCACTCTATACCACCACTATGGCGCATTAATTTCTCCTCCAATGCGCATTGGTTGAGTTATACAGAGTATATCATGCGTAAATTATTCATTATTCATATAGTTAATGTGAATTATTCCACTCTTTCTCTCTTGCTTCTTCTTTCTCAATTTTTGTCTGCAAATGTGTATGTTATTTTATAGCTAGATCTATTTTGTGCAGGTTCAACACACTTACATGGTATCAAATCCGACGGAATGCTAAGAAAAAGACACACCAAATTATTTTTGCAGGTACCAAAGATTGAAGACAACGGAAAATGGAATTTTCAAAAGAATTTATCCTTACACCTTACAATTAATTTGCATGGAAGGAGAAGATGATCATGTGTATTCAAAGAAGACGATTGTACAGGTTAACCATGAACACAGATACATAACCGACATCAGCCATAGAAAAATCCAAGTATCCAAATTGAATGGATGAAGCATTCGAAACAATTTGCAGTTTCATTTCTCTCTATCTCCTTTTTCACATATCTTCCTTTAAAAACCCCAATGAAACCTGGACCACCATGGAAGGGATATTTGGAAAATAGGATGATGTCAGGGGACACATGCTTGAGGTGGAATTGCTCCCATTGGATCCAAAAATATTCGACAATATCTAAGATTTATGTACAAAGTTTAAGGATTTACTGTTGCAACTCAAGGTTTGATGGGTTGATAAATCTAAGGAGGAGAGACAAATGGTTCTCACCATTCTCTCCAAACTTGTTCTTGAATTATTAGTTTTCATATCCACATTCCATTTAGTCAAATTCACCTCTGGATCCACCTATAATATGCCTTCTCTTTAGGAATTTATCGAATCCTTGACACAAGAGTAGACCAAGCTCATCAAAATGAGAAAAATCAAAGGTCCAAAGGAGCATGCAGTTACTGTGCAAGATGGAAGCAGTCATCAACATCAGAAATATAAAGAGAAAGACAAAATGAAATCACTTGCAAATCCGAAGAAGGAAGGGTACTCAAAACGCTTCACCGATGCCTCTGGATCCAACGGTGGAAAGGGAAGAAAAGGGGAGAAATGCACATACTACCATAAATGATTCCATCCAAAATCCACATGCATGCATACAAAAATAGATCTCATGACTCAAATACTTCAGAAAAATAACCTTGGAGATTGCATCCCTGAGGGTACCAAGAAGAAGAAGAAGCCAGAAGATCAGAATCCCAAGCAAGGAAATTCTAGCCATGCCTTGATTGCCATCAACTCCTCTCTCAATGATTGGATCATAGATTCAAGATCATCACACCACATGGATGCCAAAAAATAGGTCTACTCTTATTTGGATGCATGAAAGGGTCGTCCTATTATGATGGGGGACAAATCTCTAGTCGAGGTCACCGGTAAAGGAAGGATTGAACTCACCAACAGAAGCTTCGAGAATGTTTTTCACGTTCCCAAACTTTCTGTCAATCTTCTCTTCGTGTATTAGATGAAAAATTCTATCACTGAAAATAAATTCATATTCACACCTGATGTAGTGGATATCTATGGCATGAAAACCAATTCCAGGGTTGCTACCGGTGAGGTAAATCATCAATCTAGATTGTATACATTTTTTGAATTTATTGAACCAGATTATGCTTTATTGCTTACCCATGCTGATGAAAGCAGTAGGATATGGAACGAAAAGTTCGGGCATTTAAATCTCATATATATGTAATAGCTTAGCAAGAAAGGATTGGTTGATGGTCTACCAAACATCCATTTCTCCAAAGAAATTTGTGAGGGATGTGTTCTTGGAAAACATCCTCAAGAGAAATTTGACAAAGGAAAGACTTAGAGAGCTTCCTCTCCTTTAGATCTGATCCATAGTGACCTCATGGGCCTTTTTCCGCATCCATAAATAAAAAAAGCGAGGTACGTGCTCATTTTTTTTGATGATTTCTCACGTGTCACACGAATTTTATTTCTCAGGCAAAAATCAGAGGTCTTTCAACACCTCAAAGATTTCAAAACCCTAGTTGAGACACAGTCAGGAAAAAAAATAAAAGTCCTTTGAACTAATAACGGGGGAGAGTATGTCAACCATGAGATCCATAATATTTGTCATCAGGTAGAGATTCAGTTGCAACACACAGTTCCCTATACTCCACAACAAAATGAAGTTTTTGAGCGGAAAAATAGATCTGTAAAAGAGATGGCATCTTGCATGCTACATGCAAAGTCTCTTCCATAGAGATTATGGGTCGAAGCACTTAATTATGAAACCTACATACAAAAAATATCTCTCTATAGATCTATCAAGGATAAGACCCTCTATGAGGCTTGGAGCGTCTTCAAACTGGAAGTGACCCACTTTCACATTTTCGGTTCATGTGCATAGGCCCAGATTCCCTCTAAAAAGAGGAAGGAACATGATCCATAGAGCACAGAGTGTATTTTTGTCGGCTACCTCGATGGTGATCCAGATTTTATGAGAAGAACGAAATGAATACAGATTATTAAAATATGCTTAACACAGAATAACAAAGATACAATAAAACTGGTTTTCTATTCAATAAGGAAATAAGTTGAAACTGTAAAATGCAGCGAAAATCAAGCTTGTTGGAATGGTGGCAGTTTATCTTTGAGAAGAGATGTGACAGATGTGCTCATTCGCAAGAATATGATCAAAATGAGGCTCAAAAGGCATTTTTTACAATAAACCGGAATTTCACAAACCCTAGACATTCAAAAACACTAACCCTAGGAGATGAAGCGTCAAAAGTCATGTGGGCCCCGTTTGGGTAAGTTAGTACATCAACTTCCTGGGGTTGTAACTTTTGCATACGATCTTTGTTTGGGGCGCATGATAGCTCTTTAGAAAGGTATTTTCGAGGAGATTCATTTTTGGGGTTCAATCAAAGCCTTTAGTTATTAGTTAGAATCTCTATCCCTAAAACCTTCATTTAGACCCTCAAAATGGCCCCTGAAGTTAAAAACTGCTAAAAATAGTAAATTACCAAAATTGTCAGAAAATTGTTTTGAGCCAGTTGGAAAAGGTGAGTGGCCACCAATATCCACCTGGATCAATCCTACCTCCTTAGGAATAAATGGTCTCCATTGCATTGAGTTCCCACATCAGATGAGGAAATTTCTACTGAATTTGGCCCCAGGTGAGCCACTTGCCTTGGTGTAGGAGTTACCCTGCTTTGATGACTCGATAAAGTTGGATCCTTTGCAGTCGAGTGCCCTTGATATGTGTTTCCACAATATGATAATTGGATGCCTATTGTGTGCAATCAGGGTTGAGCTCTATTGGTTTCAACTGCTCTGCTATCTCTGAGGTGTCCAATAATGG
The DNA here is from genome assembly GCA_032191745.1 of Picea mariana. Lineage (NCBI taxonomy): Eukaryota > Viridiplantae > Streptophyta > Pinopsida > Pinales > Pinaceae > Picea > Picea mariana. Next base: position 322,454 of record JASDQU010100883.1, read on the forward strand.
TGGGAAATATGGCCGAAGGAGAGCCATGTTGAAGACTGGTTGCAGGCCAAGGAAAAGGGGAATATTGAGCTCAAACACATTGTCACCCATAGGCTTGGTGATGTTTTATGGCCCATAACAGAGTGGGAGAATATTCTGATGGGGCTCTGTAAGGCATTATTTCTGCAAGTGCAACTGAACTTTGTCACCCACCTGAAAGTTATGTGGCACCTGATGTTGATCATGGCGCTGCTTGTACTTGGCATTAGACCTCTGTAGAATATCCTGAACCTGTTAGCGGATGTGATGGATCTACTCAATGAACCAGGTGGCTTTGTTAGCTTCTATTGGAGCAAGGGACGAGTCAACCGAGGTGGTCGCCAGGGGTAGTGCAACATCTAGGGGGCCTAATGGTTGGAATCCCAACACCACCTGAAAGGAGATTTGGCCATTTGAGCTATGTAGGGCTCGATTGTAGCTATTCTAGACATAGGGAAGACTCTCATCCCATGTGTGGGGGTGTTTTTAATTGTACATGCGTAGCATATGTACGATCATCCGATTAACGACCTCATTTTGGCCATCTGTTTGGGGGTGGAAGGAAGTGGATTTGGTGAGCTTGGTATCCAGCAATGACCAGAGGCTCGACCAGAATGTGTTGAGGAACTGACTGTCATGGTTTGAGATAATGGTTTGTGGGATCCAAAAAGGTACCCATACTTGTTCAAAGAAGAGCTTGACAGTGGCTTCTACTATGATGTTCTACTTGCAGGCGTCTAGAATAACCATCTTGGAAAAGCGATCAACAACCACAAAAACACAGTCATTTCCCATCTTGGTGGATGGGAGGCCCAACATGTAGTCCATTGAGATGGATTCCCACGACCTGTCAGGAGTAGGAAGAGGGGTGTACATGCCTTGTTTATTTGTGGTCGGTTTGGAAATAGCACAAGCGGTGCAGGACCTGATATACTTGCTGATATCCTGTCAAAGTTTTGGCTAGTATAAATGTTTCTGTAGCAATGCCACTGTCTTTTCGACGCCAAAGTGTTTTGCCACCCGACTGTAGTGAGCTTCCCAATTCATCTTTGCACACTCACTTGATGGAACACAGAGATGGCCCAAATGGCACAAAATCCCATCCTGAAGATGGAAATTAGCGACCACTGAGTTGGCGCCAAACATTTTGTGGGTGGTGGCGAAGTCAGGGTCTATCTCATAGAGGTGGGGCCATTTGGAGGTCTTTTGGTCACAAGATTATAGCACCATGGTGACTACTGCGACTGGAGGTCGGATGAGGAAATCAACAATTCGGTTGGTACTTTCTATTTTATACTTGATGTTGAGGTGGAATTGTTGTAAGTATGTGGACCACTTCTGATGGTGGTCATTCTGCAATTTTCCTTGGGTCTGCATGAACTATAGTGGCTTGTGATCAGTGTGGATGACTGTCTCCTTCCAAAGAATGTAATGTCTCCATTGGCGACAGGCCTGCACAATGGAGTACATTTCTTTGTCGTAAGTAGGGTACTTATGGAAAACATCCGATAGTGTCTCACTATGATATGCCACGGGGTGGCCGTGTTGAGTGAGAACAATGCCCACAACATAGTCTGAATCATCTGTCTCGATCTCAAAGAGATGTTGTAGGTCCGATAATGAAAGTATTGGGGATGAGAATAAACAATTCTTCAATTCCTCGAAGGCTTGTTGTTGGGACAGGCCCCACACAAATTTTTCCTTACCTCCACCCTTGGTTACTTGGTTGAGGGCCAATGTGATATGAGAGAATCCAAACACAAACCTGTAATAGAAATTGGTGAGGCCCAATAAGCTTTGAAGTTCAACGAGTGTGGTTGGGGTTGGCCAGTCATGGATGACCTAGATCTTGGCTAGATCCACATGCACACCATGCTGATCAATGATGTAGCCTAAGTGATGGACCTTGTCCATGCCGAAGGATATTTTTTCCAAGTTTGCATATAGTTTGTGTTGTCACAGGGTGTGCAGAACCTGTTGAATATGCACCACTACAAAAGTATTGGTGAAAGGTCGTAGGATATCGTCCATCATCCTCATAAAAGTTGTTGGAGAATTTGTCAAACCAAAGGGAATGACCAGCCATTCAAAAAGGCCTTTATTTTGAATTGAAGGTGGTCTTCCATACATCTATCTGTTCTATTGGGACTTGGTGGTAGCCAGACTTCAGATAAATCTTACTGAAGTATTTGGCCCCCGTAAAATGATCAAGGAGGTCATCGATTCAAGGAATTGGGTACCAGTCTCAGACTGTGATTTTATTCAGGGCCCAGTAATCAATGCAGAGTCACCAGGTCCCTTCTTTCTTCTGCACCAGCACGATTGGGATCCCACAAGGTGATGAGCTAGGATGGATGTGCCCCTTGTGGAACAGCTCTTGGATCTGCCTCTTGATCTCCTCATTTTCTAACAGAGAGCGATGGTAGACTGGCCCATTGGGTAGCGGTGCGCTTGGGGTCAGATTGATGGAATTTTTGACCTGGCAGTGCAGAGGTACCCCAATAGGAGAAGAGAAGATATCTAAGTATTCCTGCACGACCTTATCCACTTGCTTCTGTTGTGTGGAGAGATCGGCTGCAGAGGCCCTGCACATGTCTACGATATTTCACTCACTCTGAGAGTGAATCATGAAGAAGACAAATTTCCTGGTTTGAGAGATGACCTTTCTACATTTCTTGGTAGAGATCAAGGAAATAACACTAGGAGGGACTGCCTCAGATATCCTATACAATTTCCTGTTCAAAGTAATAATAAAACTACGAGGCATAGACTCATATAGAACATGACGTTTTCATAAATAAGGTTGGACCAAAAGAACATTACAAACTTCAAGAGGAGAAACATCACACAGTACCTCATCTTTGAAGGGCTTGATGTCGTATGACAATTGACAATATTGGATGATGCAAAGTTTTCTTCCTTGGACGAGCCATCCAATGGTGTAGGGTTGTGGGTGCGGCGTTGTCAGTAGGGCCAATCGCTTGATGACCTCTGCTGAGATGAGGTTCTTCTGGCTACTGCTATCAATGATGAAGTGCAACTGGGTGCCTTTCACCCACATCTGTGAATGGAAGAGGCGCTCACCGTCTTCTGGTTCGTCTGGTTCACCATGCTGGAGGTTGGTGGTAGAAATGGTGGCACTGAGTTCTGCGTCAATGACCTATCTTCCCCTTTATTTTTCTGACTTGGATTTAGAACCCACATCTGATTCAGAGGCTTTCGCTTCGGCCACTAGTGACTGCTTTGACTGACAATCAACAATTTTATTCCAAGAGCTTTTATGGAAGTCGCACCACTTCTGGGTAGCTTTCTTTGTCTTTCTGGTGTCCTTCTTTTCTTGTGGCTTGGAATGGTTTCCTTGATACTGTCCATAATTTCTTTGTCCTTTGTTATGTGGTTTGGGGCCCCCCTTTGTTGGATTTTGCTGTGCGGGGTTCCTAGGCCCAAATTAACGCATCTTTTGTTTGAGCTTCTTCTCAATTTTGACGACATATCGGTAGGCCGCGCCCAAGGGCGAGATGTACAAAAATTCCATTTCGGTTTGTATCTATGTAGAGAACCGCAATACTTGAGCACCAGATGTTGCTCTGAATCTTTGATACCCAGCTTGGTGTGCAAGGTATGGAAGATATTTGTGAACTCTTGCATTGCTTGGTCTCTTTCTTGCCGCAGTGTAGTCCATTTGGTATACAATTCGTCATAAGTTCTGACAGGGTAGTATTGTTCCTTAATAGCATCCCTAAAGTATTCCCAGGTGGTTGTGACTGTAAATAATGAGGTTTCCTTTGTTTCCTTTTTCTCACAGAAATTTTCCCACCAATATTTGACATGGGGAACGGCTTTGAGGAGCACAAAAGTAATCTTTTCTCTATTCGAAAAGTTATTAATAGAAAAATACATGTCTAGTAGATTCAACCACTTGTCTACAACGTCTGCATCTATATGACCTTCAAATATAGGAATATCGAAGTTTATTTGTACCTTTAAGGGGGCGGCACCTCCGCTCGAGGAGTATGCGTCGCCTGTTGGCAGCCGTCGAAGGATTTGCGCGAAACTATCCATCATCTCGTTCCTTTGTTGTGTGAGGGCTTCCTCAAGAATTTTTTTGAAAGGATCTCTTGTCTCGTCATATTTCTTTTCTCCTGCCATGAGAGGTCGCTTGGGTGTGCGAGAGATTTTTTCCTCAAGAGAAACAAGCTCGAGACCCAATTCTTTGTACCCTTACCTCGTTGGGGACATGCATTAAGACGACAAGGAGAAGACTGCTCTGATACCACTGATCCTGATTTTATGAGAAAAATGAAATGAATACAAATTATCAAAATATTCTTAACACAGAATAATAGAGATACATTAAAACTGGTTTTCTATTCAATAAGAAAATAAACTGAAACTGTAAAATGTAGCAGAAAACAAGCTTGTTGGAATGGTGGTGGTTTATCTCTGAGAAGAGATGTGACGGTTGCCTTCATTCGCAAGAAGATGATTACAATGAGGCTCTAAAGGCATTTTTTACAATAAACTAGAATTTCACAAACCCTAGACATCCAAAAAACGTAACCCTAGGAGATGAAGCACCAAAAGTCATGTGGGTCCCGTTTGGGTAAGTTAGTACATCAACTTCTCAGGGTCGTAACTTTTGCATACGATATCCGTTTGGGGCGCACAATATCTTGTTGGAAAGGTATCGTCGAGGAGATTCATTTAGAGGGATCAATCTCAATTAGAGAATTTGAATATCATTGATAACATCTATCCATAAAAACCTTCATTTAGGCCCTCAAAATGGCCCCGAAAGTTAAAAACTGCTAAAAATAGTAAATTAACAAAATTGCGAGAAAATTGTTTTGAGCCAGTTGGAAATGGTGGGTGGCCACCAATATCCACCTGGATCAAATGGTGTGAATGGATACAAACTCATATATTTCCTCGTATCGGATCATCATTGAGCGTAGTGTCCAATCCGAGGAAAGTGTCTTGCATGCACCTCAATAGCCACATGTAGACAAGTTTGTTCTTCCACCTGTCAGAGATGATGAGCATGCACATGTTGACTCTTCTTCAGATGAGAGTTATGTTTTAGGATTTAGATGATCTAGACACAGAGTCATTACAGTGAGATGCAGATTCAATGCATCTAGATGAAGATGCAGAGCCAGAGTAGAGGCCCAAGTCGGCCCAGACTACTCTTCAGGATGCAGGGGATCTTGTTGGTGATCCAGATGATACTAGGAGGAATCGATTTGATTTCAAGGAGCCTCCTCTTGCACTCACTGCCACTAAACCATTTCCACCCAGGCATATTTTCTTGGTTCAGTATTCATATCCACAGTCTTATGGCGAGGCCGTTGGAAATCCCTTTTTGGAATCTACCATGCAAGAAGAGTACAACTCCCTCCTCGAGAACCAAACTTGGGATCTGGTTCCCCTTCCTTCTAGAAGGAAAATTTTCAGGTGCAGATGGGGTCTATAGGACCAAGAGCACAACGGATGGACAGATTAGTAGATACAAAGCTAGTCTTGTTACCAAAGGCTTTCAACAGGTGCATGACATTAACTATGATGAGACCTTTGCTTCAGTGGCGAATATGGATTCCATACATTTGGCACTTTCCATTGCGACAGATAAGGGATGGGAAGTCCATCATATGGACGTGAAGAATGCATTTCTTCATGGTGATCTCTCTGAGGAGATGTATATGGAGAATCCCCAAGGATTTATGAAGGATTCATCTTTGGTATGTCGACTGAAGAAATATATTTATGGCCTCAAGTAGGCTCCGAAGGCATGGTATGTCAATATGGACTCCTACCCATTGTCACAGAACTTTGTACATTGTAAATCAAAACCAAATGTTTACATGTTCAGTACAACTGATTCAATTCTACTCTTAGTTCTATGTGTTGATGATTTCTTGATCATTGGTTGCTCGACTTTGACGATTGTTGTAGTCAAGAGGATTTTGCATGACAAGTTTTTGATGACGGACATGGGTCCGCTACACTTCTTCCTTGGACTAAAGATCATTCAAGATGCATCAGGCATCAAACTATCTCCTACCAAGTATGCACAAGATATCCTTGAGAGATTTCACATGACAGATTGCAAGTCTGCTCGGACTCCCTTCCTATCAAGAGTCAAACTTAAGGATGGTGGGGACACTCCCTTGGTTAAAAACACACTGTACAGACGACTAGTGGGGAGCTTGTTGTATCTCACACACTCCACACCAGACTCTCCTACACAGTTGGTGCAGTTTCCAGGTTCATGCAAGAGCCGCATGAGCTACATTGGAAGGTTGTAAAGCATATCCTTTGATATGTACAGGGAATCATCACTTTTGGTATTCATTATGAAACAAAATCTGCATTGGATCTCATCGAGTTCATTGATTTTGATTGGGCAGGTGATAGCATTGATCACAATTACACATTTGGTTACTCACTCAGTATGGGCCTATTTGTTGGTCGAGCAAGAAGTAGGATGTTATTGCTCTATCTTAATCCGAGGTAGAGTACAGAGGGGTAGTTAACATAACCATTTAGGCTATGTGGCTACATCATTTTCTCACTGAGTTGGGAACTCAGTTTCATCAGTTGATCATCATCTGGTGTGACAACCAGAGCACTCTGAAGTTCTGTAGAGATCTAGTTCAGAGGCAATGAACAAATCACATCGAGATCCACATGCACTAAATCCAGGACTTAGTACACAAGGGGATCATCGACCTGCAGTTTTTTCCTTCAGTAGAATAGACTGCAGACATATTCACGAAGACCTTCACTGAGTAGAAGTTCCATTATATGAGAAGTCGTCTTGGCGTGAAGGACACAGTTTCCTAGCAACTGTCGGTTCTTCTTTTTACCTACATTATACCTTGAGNCATTATTTATTTTCACCATAATGATTTTCATGGGGGGTGTTGGAGTTACTTCACACACACCTAAGATTTTTTTTCTTAATGTTTTTCCTTGTTTATTAGTCATTATTCAGTCTCCTATATTTTAGGAAGAATATTCCTCTAGGGAGAATATTCTCTTCAGTTTGATCAGTTGAGTGGAGTCTAGATGCTACATTGGTATTGTCACCATGCAACATTGGGATCATCACCATCTAATTCACATTGTCCTTGGGATCATCACCAAACTAGCTCATTACCCATGATTCCGTGATCTCCTCCTCACTTCACTCTGTTTCAGTCAGTTAACTGAAGACTGATAGACTAGTTAACTCATCTAGGTGGCAATTCACTCTCGTAACTTCCCGAGAGACTAGACTAGGTGGCAGTTTAATCCCATAACTATTGGTGTGTGTCCAAATCACTCTATACCACCACTATAGTTCATTGGATTCTCCTCCATTGCACATTGGTTGAGTTATACAGAGTATATCATGTGTAAATTATTCATTATTCATACAGTTAATGAGAATTCTTCCATTCTTTCTCTCTTGCTTCTTTTTTCTAAATTTCTCTCTTGAAATGTGTGTGTTATTTTCTAGCTAGATCTATTTTGTGCAGGTTCAAAACATTTATAGTTTTCAATTGTTGTAGTAGAAAGTGTCCCTACAGGTTCTCCTAGAGAGGAATGATCCAAGATACTCCTAGAATCCCTTTGGTTTGGCAAGCTACATGTTATTGAAGAGTTTTTGTTCCCATACTCAAACTATACTGGAAATTTCCCACATGCATTTCAAACTATCCCATCAAAGAAGATCATCATATCATGTAGAAGGTACATTAGATTCTTAAAAAGGGTTTTGGTTCTTTCATTCCCATCTTTTGACAGAGAAAACCTTCTCCGGATGATACAGAATGAATAAATTCCTTGTAGGTATTTAATCCAAAAACATAGGATGATTAACAAGTCCAAAAACTTCAGCCGAACTATCTTTCTTATGTGGGTTGGAAAAAAAAAAGAGAATCATTGAATAGAAGATGTGAAGAAATATTTTTGAGCCAATCTCTAGGAAAATTCTTCCTCCATTGAAACATTAAAATCCTTAAGAATCCAAGTTGTTGAACCACTTTCTTAGTATATCTTGCATTTCCACTCCTAAATCTTCAAACACAAATCATAGTGACTATTCTTCTTCATAGGAATTAATAACGAAAGATTGAAGCATGTTTGCAAATGCCATACTAATAGTTGGCTCCACAACTTGTAGCATCCCGTCTCTCTTGTGTGGAAGTACAATTCTATTGTTCTCTGACCAATATTATAACCATCAAGACCATCTGTGTCATTGTTACTAGAAAGACTATGAACCATGTCCATTAACACCCATAATTCTAAACTGTGAGTTTTTTCAATCAAAATTTCAGGTCCCCGGGTGTGCCTATTCTACTATTGGGAGAAAAATGGTTTGTGACATAATATCCAAATTATCCATAATAAAAATGCTCTGTAGCATGCACAAAAACTTCAAAATATGGTAATGATAGCATGTATGTAACCAAACTCCCGTAGAACCCAATTGGCGTGTTCATTCTAAGATTGTTACTTTGGCTTTGGTTCAGGTTTGTACAACATTTAATATATAAACCCTCAACATTCTACTATACATGTCGACAATATCACTCCCTACAAACACATCGAACTTGAGTCCCCTTCTGATTACAAATCAATGGATCTTCTTTCCCTTTTCCAATGCTTTTAATCTTTCACATGCTTGCATGATATTAGAGATGGTGAGTGTATCAAGTTTCACATTTGCAAGTTGTCGATTTCATTTGATGAAAGAGTATTCTATAATGGTCTCTGTATGCAACCTTCATTTCACTTTAGTATGCCACTGTTTTGGTTTAAGTCATAAGGAACTCCCACACTAGAAAAGTTAAATATAAGACACCACAAATTGTAGGAAAACAAGTGGATGTCTTGAAAGAAACTCAAACAATAGTGCCTCTAGGGGATGCAAACATAACCCTCACTCTTTGACTATCCTAATAAAATTCAACGTAATTTTCTTGAGTTGAATTGTACAAATTTCATTGCAACCTTCAAACAACTAAGTGTATAAATGCATGCATCTATGGATGAAATAACTTGTGGGTTGGATATAACAGTGAAAATTATTTAGTGCACCTTACCATAAAAAAATAGGATCCCTTCCCAGTAGAGATTCTTCCCACACATCATCAATAATCAAGTGGAAGAGGAGACAATATAAGAATTCATTTTCTATGCAATTTCGCCAGTCAAACCGTGATTTCAAGATCTTGGACATTATTCTATCTCAAGACTCTTTTGTGTAGATCTGGAGTGTATTCAAAGACAAGACAACCAAAAAATCAATCTTAAAAAACCTGAAAACTTTTCAGACTTGTTTCTTCAAAAGCTCAAACCAATTGTTCTCATTCTTCTTTGTTCTACATGTTAAAGCCTCAAAATATGACCTGCAAGATGGCGCACAAGTCTGCTACTTGCTATATTTTGTTGTTTAATGAGACATTAAACTCAAAAGAAAATAAAGGCATGTCAATCATACAAGGAGAAAAAAAATATTGTATTTTTCCACTGCATCCACCACCAAATTTATTTATGTTCTAACCTTAATACGAGATTGTTTTTTTTTTCTTATATGTATTACCCTTAGCTTAGGTGTGTATGAACAACTGTTAGAATAGAATAGATAGGCACTTCAAGGATGGATTTTTATATCTGTAGGCATATGGAAGACCCCTAAAGGTACCCTTCTGGGATGTATAAATACTTGTGCCATCTCTTCTACTTGGAAGGTACCTTAGAAATATGGTTTGGGTTTAAAAATCATGCATATGCCCCTCAAGATCCATTTCTCTTATGAAAACTAAACCCCCAAGTCTCCATCTTTGTTCATCTACAACCAGTGATACATTTTATTCATTATTTTTAATATACATGATTTACATATTACATTGTTGGGCCCATGGCCATACATCATATTTACATTATAAATCACCAAACCAAGGATTAAAAATAATACTCACCTATAATTCTCCTTTTACTCTCTTTATCACACTTTTGAATCACCCCAAATAGATCTTCTAATAAAAAGTTGTGAAATTTTCAAGTTAACAAAACTCTTAAAGCCCTTATTTGGGGACTATCCTATATGTCGACCTTCAACCTATTACAACATTGTCAGTTTTGATTCTCTATTGCTAAAAAATTTATATGACATACCCTGAGATGTTATCTTTAGTCTCCCATTTGTCTCATTCATTTTTAACCTTCCAACAAAAAGTTATGCTTTGTAACACCCTTGTTTCCCCCAGCTTCTAATTAATCATTAATTATGATCACCATGCTATGGCATGGGAACAATGTAAATGTATTATTATTTATATTTCCAATAACTAACTGTGGGGGTGAAGCCTCGAAGTACTGGCCATGATATCACTAGAGGAAAGGGTGAGGAAACCGTAGAGAGGGTTCATTATGTCAAAATGAACCAAACTATCTTTGTTGAAATAATAAGCCTCATCCAGACTCCAAGGAAGAATATGTTAATGAAAGAGAGAACGATGGTTGAAAAATCAACTACCCCCATGAATGGAAGCATGGAAGGTCTGGTTGAGGAGACATAAGACTACTAGCCCAAAGTACCACAGGGTGCAGTTTTCCTGCAAGTCCAGACTAGCCCGAGTTTTCTTCTGACAGAAGGAATAGGACAGGTCCAGAACCTTCCCGGGGAGAAAAAAGGCATGCAATAATACACATGCATCATACAAGAAATATACCATGCCCACAAGGGGCATGCGATCCGGATATGCTAAGACGAATAAAGGAAATAATAAGTTGTTCTCGTCACTAGAGAGAACCCAAAAATACCTGACCTGAGAAGAGGGTCACGAGCTTGATGTTGAGGGAGCATCTGATAAACCTTACAGAGGTTGTGATAGAGAAATAATATCTGAGAAACTACAAAAAATTCCCTAGTGATATCATGGCTTGGCACGAGGGTGGCTAGAGCGCTAAGAATGAGTGCCTCTGAGCCTACGGTTGGGTGGAGAGGCTAACACCCATAGTTATTTGATCGGTAATCGACTGTAATAGATAAATATTTCATTTACCATGTGCACTTGGATTGAAATGCATGTTTTGAATGTCTAAGTTTTCTTATCTCTGAGTTAATTGGGTAATGTTATGCTATGTAGTTTCAGATTCAAATGCCTGTGTGTGTATTTCATGGTTGAAGGAATGAACCTTTGATATTCTATAAGTTTCAAATTGTTTCTCTTATGAATTCCTGGTACAAGGAGTACACATCTACTTGTATGGGTATAAAATCTCGAAGGAGAGGCCCGTGCAAAGCATGCACAGGGACAACGCTTAGTGAAGCGTTGAATGGATCTCAAGGTGAGTGAGCACAATGAGTGCACGAGATATTTTCCTAAATCTCAATCTCAGGAAAGATAATGAAATTTAGGTCTCGAAAGGGAGGATCCCTTTGTTTGGAGGATGATCAAATGAGATCAATTCGGGAGGAGTCAAAGTCTTTTGTAACAACCCTAAGTAATTAATTAATTGTCCTGAATTAATAATTGTTTAATGTATATTAGTTAATTAATTAATTAATTAATTGTCCTAATTTAATAATTGTTTAATGTATATTAGTAAATTAATTAATTAATTAATTAACTGATTAAATATTTGGCTAATGAATTTGAGTTTAGTAAATTTTAATTTATTAAATGAAAACTTAACGTATCGAATGAGGGAACCATTTAAGAGAAAGGGGATAAGGTGGTTGGCATTGAATGGAGGGATAAGGTGGGTGAGTCTTAATGAAAGTGAGAAGGCGGTGAATGAGAGAGGGGGAAAGGAGGATAAGAGGAGGAAAAAAACATTCGAGGGGGGGAATTTTGGATTTTGGGGAGAGAGCATCATTTTGAGAGGGGGGACTGTATTATTGGTTTTTGCTGGAGGAAATTGTTCAAGTTTGGTGAACTGAGACAGGGGACACCTGTTGCTGGGAGTTTTGGGCTCAGGGGCCAGGAATCCTTACGGAATCTTGGAGCTAGGGAGCTAGACAGGCTCTGTTCCTAGCTCGCTGGGAGGTTAGTCGGTTTTGGGTAGAGTATCAGGCAGAGTTGGAGAATAGCGAGTAGCATCAGTTAGAGGTATGCATTTTCATTATTATGCTGTGTTATGTAATTTATTATGATGTTGCTCATAAATTTTAATTATGTTGAATAATGAATGGTTATGAATGGTTATATGTTGAGCAAGGAAATTATATAGATGTTAGGATAGTATTTCTCTCATTAAATTTATGTTTTATAAGGCTCTGTTGGAAGAGACCTTACACATGGTATCAGAGCCCTAGTTTAAAAAACTTTGACCAGGGCCTACCCACCTACCCAATTTAGGAAGGGAATTGTTCCCACCCAGAAATTTAAACAACCCCCACCCAAAAATGTAAACAACTTCTAATTAGTTATATTGAAACCTTGAATAAATTGTTTAGGGTAAATATATATTGAAATCAACCCTGAAAACTTGCAACCTGAAAACCTTGGGAAAGAGGGGCCCCAAAACCCTTTAATCAGATATAAATTTGGGCCTGAGGGCCAAGCTCAGACTCAAAACTCCATCTCGAGCTCCGCCTAACCTGCAAGCCAAATCCACTAATATATATTATATATAGATCTATATATAAACATTATGCTCATTGAAAGTAAAAATGGTATAATGTTATACATATTGAAAGTGACAAACAATAAA
>JASDQU010100883.1:371719-382173 GCA_032191745.1 Picea mariana
TCTTTCATTCTTGGAATAGACGAGTATATCATCTAAAAAGACTTGTACAAAGCGGTCTAAGTACTTATGGAATACACCATTCATGAGGCTCATGAATACTGTTGGCACATTGGTCAATCCAAAAGGTACTACAATGAACTCGTAATGCCCAAACCGAGTTCGAAAGGCAGTTCTAGGAATATCGCCTTCCTTAATCCTTAACTGGTGATACCCTGATCGCTAATCAATTTTTGAGAATACCGTTGCTCCTTTCATCTGATCAAAGAGGTCATCTATTCGTGGCATTGGGTACCTATTTTTCACTATAGCTCGGCTCAATTCCCTGTAATCTATAAACAGTCGTAAGGAACCATCCTTCTTCTTCACAAAAATTATTGGTGCACCCCAAGGTGAGACACTAGGCCTTATTATCCCTAAGTCGAGTAGATATTTTAACTGCATCTACAACTCACAAAGTTCTGTCACTATCATCCTATATGGAGTCTTGTAAATTGGTTATGCACCAAGTTTTAGCTCAATAGTAAAATCAAGCTCCTTCTCAAGAGGTAACTCTGGCAACTCATTCAGAAAAACATCTTTAAACTCCAACAATACTAGGTACTGATCCAAGGAGGGTCCCTTACTTTCATTCACTACTTCCAAAACATACATTCGACACCCTTGCCTCATGCACAACTTAACCTTCATAGTTGAGATAAAGTGTAGAGACACCCTTCTCCATTCACCATGGATCTCTACCGACCTTCCTTCATCGTCAATACAAAGCACCCTTTTTGCGAAACAGTCTACCATAGCTCGATGTGATTTTAACCAATCCATTCCAATGATTAGGTCATACATCCTGAGAGTAGTGACGTATACCTTCAACCTGGTAGTACATTCTCCCAGGTCTACTGGACAATTATTAACGCTAGGTCCTACCGCTTGCTTTTCCCCCGAATCCATCTCGACTTGTTTAAAGTAGTCGTGCTTGTAGGTTGCCAATATACTCCTTTCTAATGCAAATGGTGAAAGGAAACTATCTATAGCACTAGAATAAAATAAAATTTTAACATTGATATGATTTAGCGTAACTGATGATTCCACCACCGTGGATTGATGTTCTACCTGTTGATTATTAACCATTGCATAAATTTGGTGGCTGCCACTTTCTCTTGCCATCGGGGCCTTTCCTTCTCTATGCACAAATCCTTATTGTAACTCTGTGCAGTCACGCTGGTAATGGGGTCCTCCACACCCCCAAGACGTAACATGAGATGTAACTTGTGCACTTCTTTATGACGGTCTCTGAAATGATCTCCTTCCCCTGGAATCCCTGCCCCTACTAGCTTTTCCCTGAGATGGTCGTGGACCTTCCTGCATCGTTGGTGATGAACGAGATGCTACACTCGCTACTACTAAAATACTTATGGCGACTATCCTTGGTGTGACTCTATTACCATATGGAGGTGGCCTGTAGCTCCTTTCCCTAGAGAATGTCCTAGGGGCCTTCCCCATGAATCTAGGACGATGCGGAAAGGTCGACCTCATACCTCCATTTAAGTTCATGTGTTCCTCATCATAATGTGCATTTTCGACTGCTTTCGCTACCGAAGATGGTTTCCACATCTGCACCATGGCCCTTTTCGTAGGGTTTAACCCATAGACAAAGTGTTTTGCATATCGTTGGTCATTATCCATGTACGAAACATATTTGACCAATTCCATAAACCTGATCTCGTACTCTTCCACAATCCTGTTCCCCTGTACTAGAGCATGAAATTCTCCCACCTATTGTTCCTCATAGTAAGCTGGTACATATTTCCTTCAGAACCTTTCCTCAAAAAGTTCACAAGAGACGATGTTTGGGGTAAGGTGAAACTGCCTCTCCAGGTTTCCCCACCAATTCGAGGCACTATCTCTCAACTGAAAAATTGCTATCTTTTCTTTTGATGTGGATGCATAGTCTCTTAAGGAGAAACACCTTGTCATGCCTTCCAACCATGCCTCTACACATTCACTGGCACGACCCCCGGCAAACTCTGGAAGTTTGATCTTCTGTAGTTCTCTAGTGATGTATTCTAGTGGAGGCCTCCCCCTGAATCCCTTGACACTTCAGGATTACTTGTTCCAGATGGTGGGGGCACCACTTCGATCCTTGCTAGCTGATGCCCCTTTAAAGTCTCATTTATGGCCTCCAAAGAGCACAGATTGAGAGCTAATTCAAGAGATGGTGGTGGTGGTGGTGGCAGTCTTTGCGTTGATGCCCCTCTGCCTCGATTTCCTGAAGTCCTAACCATCCTATAATTGAATCTGCATCAACCAAGAGTTTGTCAGGGGGCATCTAGGGAAATTTCACATTTTCGCAACTTAAACTTGAAAACAGGGTTAGGCATAAGATGTTTTTACTTGTCTATAAACAAACGTTACTCTCTTTAGGGGAAGTGGCTAGCTTAGGGTCGAAAGCATCTAAGCTCGATGTTTTCTCCATAGGAAAATACTGACTCTCTCACATGTGATCAACACATTTAACCTATCATTACTATCATGGCGCAGTGGTGTACGGTCTTTGGTGAAAGCTCTATACTCGATGGATAGGTCGTCGGTTCAAAACGCATCCGCTCCAACAGAAATTTAATCAATTTTTTTTTTGTATCCTAATGTCATGTTTTAACATAATTTCTCATTAACACTAAATGCTTACTTAGTTAATTAACCATTATATTTTATTAGTCACTAATAGACTACTTTAATTTAGTTTTAAGGAAAATTTAAATATATAATTAAATCTTAACTAAATTTTATTATTAACTTAAATCTTAAACATAATTAAAGATTAAACCCTGTTTAAACTAATTTTATTTTTTTTGGATTTTATTAAATAATTAGAATTTAAACTAAATAAGCATTTAAAATCTAAATTTGATAAAAAATAAATAAAATAATGATGAATTAATATATTTATAAATTTTTTTTTATAATAATCAAAATAAAAACAAATAAAAAAAATTAATTAAATAATTAAAAAAAAATCAAAATAATTAAAAAAAATAAGGTGTGTGCACGTATGAAGCCCATGTGCCCCATCCTCACTTCCTCCATCACCTTCCTTATCTAAAACCTAACCCTCATTTTCCCCCTCTTCCTTTTTTTTTATCGAGGTCCCTAGCTACACGGTCGACTGCCATGGTCATTCCCTCTGCACCTCTTTCGTGGTTCTCCCACTAAGTTGGTGCACGTAGTGCATGGTTTGGTGTGCTGGGTTGTGGGTTTTTGCTTGTAATTGGTTTTTGAGGGTAATAGGCCCTGTATTTTTTTTTTTGTTATGCTAGGCACGGTTTCGTGGCCTTCGCTTTGGTGCTTGGTCCCTGGTGTTAACTGGTTTGTTGAATGCTTTGACACACTAAGCACTTAGAACTGCCCCTTGTGTGTGCCTCCGTTGGATTTGGTGCTTGGCCACGAGTTGTCAATACTCATTGGCTGTCACACATTGTGCATATAATGCCTCTTCGTGGGTTCCTCCTTAGTCACCACTGATTTCAATTCTTTACAAATATGGTCGAAGGTTTCCCTACTCATTCGGAAGGATCTATGGAATTCAGAATCAGGGAAGTCCGGATGATTGCACTGTTGCCACTAGGCCTGAGATCTATTCTTCACCCAAAGCCTTCTCTGAACGCTCTATTGAGTGGAAATAGATACCCCAACCATAACTACTCTTAACCTAGCCCTCTTGAGCCTACCTCTCTCCATATCATCCATCTAGTTATAGTGTTCCTGCAAGCGATTGTAGTTTTTCATCATCATCTCAATCTTCCTCTTGTGATTTTTCTCAAACATTTCTCTCTCAAGATTGTAGTGTACATCCTTCTGGTGGGATTCCTTCTCATTTTCATCTTGGTCTCTTTGTCCTGGGTGTTTACTTGGTATTGTATGATTTGGCATGCGACTAAATGGTGCTCGAGTGCTTGGCTTGTGGTCTTACAGGTTCAGCTTAATGCACAACAAATGGGCCTGTGGGTGGGCTCTTCCCTTGGCACCTTGTGTATTGGTGTTGGCTTGGCTCTTAGTGACCAGGCTCAAACTTTGGCATCTGGTCTCAACTGACTTGTGTTTTGTTTGCAGGTCGCATGGATCTGGAGAGGGAGCTAAGACTTTCTATATATATATATATATATATATATATATATATATATATATATATATATATTTAAACTCTGTTGTGCACACTATGCTCCCTTGTGGGATTTGTGCTTGGCTTTGGCTTGGTGTTGGGATTTGATTTGATATTGCGCACATAAACAGATATTACTCTCTTGAACATCTTGTAGATATGTCAATGTATTTTTTTTTTTACCATCCATTTAAAAATGCATTGCAAAGCTAGACCTCATCTATATATCCATGATTTTTTTAATTTTTTAACCATAATTGGAAGATTTTATATTAAGAAAAATCTGCAGCAGAGCTTGCAGCAAGAGTACTTCATAATCTATCTCAAGACAGTGCCAACGAAGTCCAAAAAGGTCCTAACTACCAACATAAATCTATACAACACAAATAGTTTCAAATACATGACAGTCCAAGGTATTGTGCACATATAACCCACCTTCATGGGTTCCTCCCTTGTGACTTAGAGCTCGGTCTTGTGTGTCGGGATTTTTTTGATAATGTGTTCTCACGTTGTCTCTCTTGGCACCTTGTGTATGGGTGCTATCTTGAATACTTGATGTGAGTTCTTGAGAGTTTTAAACATTGATTTGATATTATGTGTTTGATCCTATCTTGTTGTTGATGCAAGTCGCATGGAGCAGGACCTAGGCCTTTGCGCCCTTTTTTTTTAACTTTGTTGTGTGGTTTGAGCTGCTTAGAGCACAATGGTCAATTCTTGGGCTTGGTGATGGTGGGATTTCAAAACAAAACCCTACTTTTCTCCTCTTTTTTTAATTAATAAATAAAAAAAAATTGTTTATACATTATATTATATATGTATATTTTTTTTGTTTTAAATAAATGCCCCTTTTTTTATATATATGTTTATTTATATACTAATATTTATATTTATATTTATACTAGTATTTATAGGCTCTGTTTAGAAGTTCAAGGGCAGAGAAGAATTGATATATATGTGTGTGTGTGTGTGTGTGTGTGTGTGTGTGCATGTGTTATTGTTTGTCACTTTCAATATGTATAACATTATACAATTTTTACTTTCAATGAGCATAATGTTTATATATAGATCTATATATAATAGATATTAGTGGGTTTGGCTTACAGGTTAGGCAGAGCTGGAGCTAGAGCTTTGAGTCTGAGCTTGGCCCTCATGCCCAGATTTATATCTGATTAAAGGGTTTTAGGGCCCCATTAGTTGTTTAAATTTATGGGTGGGGGTGGTTTAAATTTCTGGGTGGGAATAGTTCCCTTCCTAAATTGGGTAGGTGGGTAGGCCCTGGTCCAATTTTTTTAAACTAGGGATTTGATACCATGTGTAAGGTCTCTTCCAACAAAGCCTTATAAAACATGAATTTATTTAGAGAAGTGTTATCCTAACATATTTACAATTCCTTGTTCTGCATATAACCATTCATAACCATTCAGCATAATTAAAATTTATGTGAAGATCATAATAAATTACATAACACAACAGAATAATGAAAATGCATACCTCTAACTGATGCTATTGTTGTCCTCCAACTTTGCTTGATGCTCTGCCCAAAACCGTCTAACCTCCCAGCCAGCTAGGAACGGAGCCTCTCCGGCTCCCTAGATCTAGGATTCCATAAGGATTTCTGGCCCCCGAGCCGAAAAATCCCAGCAACAAGTGCCCCCTGTCTTAGTCCACCAAACTCCAACAAGTTCCTCAAGCAAAAACTAGCCAGCAAGCTACTCCAGCCAAAAACCAGTCATACAGTCTTCCAATCGCCAAAAACAAATGCTCCAATATAGTCTCCCAATATGAAAAATAATGCCCACTCCCAATAGTCCCCTTCTCCCAAGTGTTTTCCCCTTCATATCCTCCTTTCCCCCTCTCCCATTCACCACCTTCTCCATTTCATTAAGACTCACCCACCTTATCCCTCCATTCAATGCCAACCACCTTATCCCCTTCTCTTTAATGGTTCCTTCATTCGATACAAAATAATAATTAATAATTTATTAAACTAGATTTTATTAAACATATATTTAATCATTAAATTCATTAATTAGTTAATTAAACCAATTCACATTCAACAAATATTTAGCCAGGACAATTAATTAATTATTTATTTAAACTAATATACATTAAACAATTAATTAAGCGATGATTATTGATTAATGCTTAGGGTTGTTACAAAAAGGGTGTGGTAAGGAACATAAATGTGCATACTTGGAGAGGCAGTCTACCACAACCATGATGATGGACTTGTTACCCACTTTTGGAAGGCACACTATAAAGTCCATGGAGATGTCATTCCAAATAGAAGCTAGAACGAGTAATGGTTGTAGAGCTCCTGGTGTCTTGACAGTTTCAATTTTAATGTGTTGGAAAATATCACATTCAATGATAAACGTAAGGATGTTGTTCTTCATGCCTTTCCATAAAAAGGAATGGATAGCATGAGCATATGTATTTTGGAATCCTGATGACCATCTAGGAAAAATGAGTGCAACTCATTTAAAATCTTGGGCTTGAGTGGGAGGTATAACTAAACAATACTTATGTCGTAGGATATTGTCTTTCCAAGTGTAGTTGGGATGAGGGTTAGGATCCTCCTGAATTTGTTGAATTACCTATGATACAGTTGGGTTGGTTAGTCACTCATGTCGAACTTCCACAATCCAATTAGGAACTGGTAATGATAAGTCAAAGAGGGAACCTTCATCCTCATTTTGTCTTGACAACACATCTTTCACTACATTGTATTTTCATTATATATATATGATCTTGTAATAATAGCCTAGCATTTTGGTCATCCACTTGTTCTGTTCCAGGAAGAATAACCTCTAATATAAGAAATAATTCAAACTATGGTGATTTGTTTTGATCTAAAAGCTATGTCCCAATATATATGGTCATCAAGTGTGCATAGCATGCAGAATATCCACCATTTCCTTTTCATATGTAGATTTTCCCAAATTGCAGCCACTAAAAACCTGACTAGTGAAAGAAAGAGTTCTACCTTCTGGTGTTAGAATTGCACCAATACTAGTGTCAGAAGCATCAGATTCCACAACAAAATTTTTGTTGAAGTCAAGGGTTGCTAAGATTGGGGTAGTGCACATGGCCTTCTTTAAATATATGAAGGCATGCTCTATTGCAGGTGTCCAATGAAATGCATTCTTCTCAATAAGGTTTTTCAATGGTTGGACAATTTTTCCATAATGGTGGATGAATTTTTGGTAATATCATGTGAGGCCTAGGAAACCCCGAAGGCATTTCAAGGTCATGGGTCTCAGCCAATCCTGCATGGATTGAATCTTTTTGGTGTCCAATCTTACCCCCTCATGACCCACAATGTGTCTGAAGTATTCGACCTCACTCACCTCAAAAGAACACTTGGTATTTTGACAAACAATTGATTGTCTTGTAACAATTGGAGTACTTTGTCCACATGTTGTAGATGGGCATCCCAAGTGTGGTTGTAAATGAGGATGTCATAAAAAAAAACTAGAAAAAGCTTCTAAAGTTAATGATTCAAGAGTTTATTCATGAGACTTTGGAAGGTAGATGGGGCATTGCAAAGTCCAAAAGGAATTACCAATAATTCATAATTTCCTTCATGAGTTATGAAAGAGGTCTTTAGAATATCATCTTCATTCATTTGAATATGGTTATAGTTAGAGTGAAGATCTAATTTTTTGAAGAAACAAGAAACCTGGAGTTCATCCAACAAATCATCATTGATAGGAATGGGAAAATTATCATTAATGGTCATTTTATTAAGGGTATGAAAATATGGACACATGTACTAAGAACCTCCTTTTTTTAAGACCATCACAATAGGGGATGAATATGGGATGGTACTTGGCCAAATTACACCAGCCTCTATTAATTCCTGCACGATATTTTCTATTTCAATTTTTTTATCAAGTGGATATTGGTAGGGGAATACATTGGGGTATGACTTCCTATAAGGAGAGGGATATTGTGATGATGCTCACCCTGGGAGGGGGATAAGTCTATGGGTGTCTCAAAGACCCTGTGATTCTTTTCCAAGGCTAGTTTCGTATTGGGATGTACTCTTGGGGATGATTGATCATATACATGGATGGCATTAAGTTGAGAAATAACAACATGGTGTCCTTTCTTCAAAATTTTCTCCATTTGGTGAGAAATGATCAATTTTGGGGATCTAGCTTGTAGGCCTCGAAGGGTATAAGTGTGATCATATTGAGTGAATCTCATATATAACTCTTGATAATCCATGGTAATCGGACCTAAGGTACAAATACAATGAAATACAAAGAAAATAACATAACCACCCATCACAATGGAAAATGAGAGTTTTCAGGTTATAATCACCCATTTGGAGTTTGATATTCTCATAGTGGCCCCCACATTTCATTATACCAACATTATCTATGAGAATTTGAAAATTAGAAACTGTTCTAACAAAGCAATTGACATACTTAGTGACCCTGTGATGAATAAAATTATGGGTGCTACCACTATTGATCAACACCATGACCAACCTATGTTTGATTTAGCCCTTGATTTTTAATGTTCATGGAGTATAAATACCTTCTAGTGCATGGAGAGATATGGCAGGTGTTATCACTAAAATTTCATCCGCAAATGGTTACAAGAATTCAACATCGTCAAACAGTTATGAGGTCACTCATGGACCAAAATTACCACAAAAGAATTTCCAAACGGTCAAAAACTATAAAACAAGTGACAAAATTAAAGTACACTATGACTACATAGGGTGCACGCACACATGCGCAAAACAGAAACACAGGAAAAGTGGGCATGTGCCTGATGCGTGACTGTGGTCACTAAAAGCAGCGCACATCTGAGAATGACGCATTTATGAGAGTGGTCAGCCTCCCACCCACTTCTGGTTCATCTTCCAAGTTGATTTGACACTCAAATCTGGATTGGGTCAGACTGGGTGGCTGGTCAAAGACCTAAAAATGCCCTAATTAGCCTCTTTCCACACTACAAGCTGGTTGCACAATACCTCAAATAGGTGCTATAAAAAGGCCATGGGTGCACTTCATTTTTTAAGGAATTCAATAGAAAAGTTATGTTGCTACTATTCTCTTGAGGAATCCTCTATTCTCATCAAGAGTATACTAGCACCATTACATTGGGCAATCCATATCACCCCTTGAGTGGATTAGCAAAGAATACTTTCACCATTTTCATTCAAAGTTGTAAGAAGAGCTTATTTGTGGGGGTCCAAGAGCCCTCCCTTGGAGGAAGAAGGGACTCATAGTCCTCTTTCTTCTTGGTGTTTTCTTTCACTGAAATAAACCTTACCATTGGTGACATGGGTCTTATTGTTTCTTTTGTCCTTATGTTCCTATGCTCATTAGTTTAGTTGCTATTTTATTTCTTAGTTTATTTCTTAGTTGTTCTTCTATATTTCTTTCTCTAACCCTTTTCCTTACAATTGTCCTGCTTAGTAAACCCAACTAAGCTTGCAAGCACCTCTGTTTTGCTCACTAAGGTGATGAAAGATGTGCAAAAGATTGGTGACTCACTAGGGAAAGGTATCAATTTCCTACCCCATTCGGGTTTTTATAGCTCTTCTTTTGGTTTATTTAACCTGCAGGTGCATTAACCAGCCCAAGTCGATTTGCAAAGCATTCAATTCCAAGTTGAATTGAGAGAATTCCATCCAGAACTTTCTTTCACGGCCATGTGTCAGTTGTGCACAGGTTTTTCGGCCCACAGACGTGCATTGTGTGCACATGCACCTAAGTCACAGTTCTGTTTTGTGCACTTGCACCCATAAGCTTGTTTCAGTCTGCACACAGGCACTCAATGTGCCTCTATCTACTCTAGGACCTGCGCACCTGTGCAAAAAATACACATTGTAAGGTTTTTTGAGATTTGGGGAAGGCACTTAGCCTTCTTAAAAGTTATTTCATGCATGTTTTAAGCTGCACCACACTTAGTTCCCTCTTCATATAAAGGGATTAGTGAAAACACATAGGCACTTAGGGGGTTTAAAATCATTATTTCCTCTTTTGCTTTCATTTTTCCACATGGATGGATTGCTTTGACTAAGAAGTATAAGTTGGAAATCATTTGCAATAACATAAAACTTGCATTGGGACTAGAAGTTGGATAACAATTGCTTAGTACTCACGCTTCCAAGCAACCTTGAGAATCAGAAAAAGATTGTAGAACAATTTCATCTCCCTTAAAAAGATTAAAACCTTTAGGAGAGGACAACAGCCCCTCTTGGGACTCCTCTTAGTTTATTTTTCAAACACATCTTAAGATTGTAACGGGCCCATACATGCCCACATGCTACAAAGAT
>JASDQU010100883.1:387838-398539 GCA_032191745.1 Picea mariana
GGAAGGAAATAATGTCTTTTAGGACACGAGAATTTTTTTTCTTTGATTCCCCACGCAGACAAAACCCACTTATCCACATATGCTTCTTTTCCAAAACACTTTATGTATGATGCACTTCTGATTACATTTTGATTTAGATATATATATTGTGTAAAGTTCAAAATTTGCAACAAATGCTCTTGTTTATTTTCTCTCATCACAATTTGCACACATCCACTCAGCTAGTTGGACATCATAGGGGACCCTCAGAACCCCCTTCATTCCAGACTCTTGCTAAACCTCCCTCCTATTTTAGGAGGAGTTCCTAGTCTTGCCAACTCATCGGCACCACCTTCACACACTCCTATGAGTGCCACTATTTTAGGATCAGCTTTGCTTGGTTCCACATTACTTGGGTCCACTTCCCAAGTATCTCGGTCCACTTGCTCTCCTTTACACAGAAGCAGGGGGCCAACTTCCTCTCAAGGAGGAAGTACCAACTCACCTAGCCCCTCTCAAAGGTCAGGTTCATAGAACACTCACACCATGGCTGGAGCCAATCCTCCACCCCCACTGCAAATGCCATATTTGTACTCTCTTAACATACCATATCTAAGAAAACTCACAAATGATCCTATATTGCATGACCCCACATGGCCTGCAATGCCTACCAAACTACCTTCCGACATCCCCAAATTTGAAGGAAAGGTAGGAGATGACCCTGCAAACCATGTCATGACTTTCCACCTATGGTGCTCTTTCAGCAACATTATGGATGATTCCATCAGACTACGATTATTTCAACACACACTCACTAGCCCATCAGCCAAATGGTATGTAGACGAAAAATCAAGGTCCCATGCGACTTTCGAGTCCTTGGACAAAGCATTTTTGACCTTCGTCCAATTACCAATTCGCCACGACAATGGTCTTGAACTACTCTCTAATTTCAAACAAACATCAACCACACATATCGCTGATCACATTCACGAGTGGCGTAGATGACGTAGTTTGTGAAAAGCTGAAACCACCAAACAACAGTGTCTTGATTGGTTTCTCAGATCACTTGTCTCTCTCCTCGGTAAAGATGTAGCTTCCACCTTCCTTCAATCCGAAGAGGAAGCCATCAATAAGGCTCAAAAATATGACCTAGTATATTCACAATTAGGGTACTTATACATCGTCCTTCCTGATCTTCTAAAACCCATTCCATTCGGTCAGGACAAACCCAGGATGTCTCACTCAACAGACGGATTGATTGGTAATACTACACACCACAGTCCTCAACCCCAACTACCACCAATGTATGGTACACCTCAATATCCACCGGCATATGGGGGAACCTCTTATTACACCCCACCCCCTTATCAATAGCCATACCTTGTTGTTATTCCTCCACCCATCAGTGGGACACCGCCGGCACCCCCAATACACCCACCTATCCAAACAAGTTCTGGTACCTCCTCTACCTCAGGTTATAATTTAAGTACTATAGAATGAGCCATGCATTCCTATGTACCTTACGAATCAAAACTCCCACATAATCCGTACTTTTCATTCCCTAGTCCTCCACAGCCCATGGTACCCCCACATCCTCACACTAGGGTAAATTTTGTTCAACCCTCTCCCATTCAGCAATATCAAAATTTTGAACAGCTGAATACGGAAAATCCGACCCATCCATCGAAAAATGCCAAAAATAAAGGAAGAAATAGGAACAATAACAACCCAGGTCAAGGAGGGAATCAACCCCAACAAAACCAACCTACTGGGGGCAACCAGAACCAAGGTTATCAGAACCCCCAGGGGGGCAATAACAATAGGCGTCAAGGAATAAATAACAATACTATTAAAACCACCTTCCCTTGTGCCCTTTGTGGTGAGTTCGGTCATTACACTCATCATTGTCCCCAAAGCACTGATTTTAAACAACTGAAAGACTTAGGCAGTTTACCACACCCTCTGGCACCGCCTGCCCCTCAGTAGGCCCCACAACAATACATGCAGCAACTACCCCCAGCCATGCTACAGAATCCCATTCTACACCAGGGTGTGATAAACACCCAACAGGACACAAAACCTACCCCACCACAGTTGGGACAGTACCTCAATCCAAACAATCCCACAGATCATACTATTCTCCTCACCAATGAGGAAGAAATCCTTCTTCAAACACGTAATCGTCAATACCGTGCACCCGCTGAGTCTCCTCCCATTCCCCTAGAAAAAATCCCAACACCAACTATACCCCTGTTGGTACTCCCTCGCCCTACTACTGAAACACCTCTTCGCATCCCTCGCATCCCATTGTGTAGGAATGTCCACAACCCCTAGGCTAGGGCGGCTCATAATTACAGTTTGGTTGATGACTTAGCACAATCCCCGGCTACCATGTTAGTCTTAGAATTCCTTCAAACTTGTACCACTCAGTGGAAATCATTACTTTCTGCCTTGGGGGTATTCGACCCCACGAATACCCAACTCATCACTTTTGATCTCAACAGCGGAGAACATCACCTTCCCGCTCAGATCGCTTTCCAAATCCCAGTAAAAATTCGGAACATCACAGTTCATCGATGCATCATCGATGAAGGTGAGTCCACATGCATTATGTCCAAATCTGTATGGCAGAAACTTCGTTCCCCCGAACTCATCCCATCTTCCATTACCTTACGAGATTATGACGGATGACCATCGTCTTCTGAAGGGCTCTTCCAAAAGGTCCCCATAGAACTCTGGGGCAATACCATTCTCATCGACATTGAAGTTATCAACGCCCCACTTGATTATAATATCTTGTTCGCTCGTAGCTACATGTACGCTATGAAGGCAATTGCCTCTTCTGTCTTTCTAAAAATGATGTTCCCCCATAATAGGAAGATCATTACCATCGATCAAGTCTCACATTACGATCCTAACCCTTCTGCCAACATCGATAACATTCTCCCTCTCATACACATGAGTCATGATGCATACCCACTCATAAAAATGGGTTCTGAAATTTTCAAAGACCCATCATTATTAGGAAATTACCATGGTGCACCATCGCTCCTTCATCCTTCCAATCAATTATGTGTCGTATCATCCAACGGAACTAACATAGAGGATACCCTTCCTCCTAGGGAGGCTTTTATCATATTTGACGTCCCACTAGTCACAGAGTTCCCCCTCATGAGCCTTCTACGAACTCATCGACTCCACCAGTCCATGATTTCACCTCTCCCCAAGTCCATATCCTAGTTTGGGAGACATTTCCCCAAGCCATTACTCAAATCCACTTCTTCTACCCTCCACCCAACGTACAAGCTTTCCAAGTAGCCGCAACACTTACCCTCCCTAATATGGTGTTAGCAATTCCAGTTTGGTATTTACATCCACCAGAGATGGTCCCTCAACCCTCCCTTCCCCCCCAAATGGAAGGAATCCCAATGACGATTCAACTTCCCCATAGCTCCACTTCCCCCGCGCATCCAGCCCCCTTGCATGCTATGTGAGAAAGATGGACACCAAACCAACAACTACCCATCTCTACCTAAGTTACGGAACCTGATTCCACTAAATCAAACAACATCAACACTCGCCATTATAGCAAGTACTGTCGCTACCGCCCCTCACTCAAGTAGTAAAGGGATGGGACCCAAATTCTCTTGCGCTATATGTTCATAATATGGTCATTATACACACCATTGCCCAGCTCTGCCATGTTTCTGGTAGACATTAGCCGCAGTATGCCAAAGATTCCAGAACGAACCCAATCTAGCTACATCATCCCTACCAAAAGTCATTGACATCCATTATGTCACAACTTCAGTCAATGAACATATGATATTCCCTTGCTCTCTATGTGAATCCTTAGATCATTTTACATATCAATGTCCTATGATCATTGAATACAGGCAACGCCAATTGACCCTGATTCAAACCCCTACAGAATCGACAGCTGACCTTACCTCGTCACTAAAGATTCTTCATATCATTTCTCCCAAACCCGAGGCACTCCCAACGCCTCCATGGTTCTTGGATGACTTATCCGAGGATTCACCCCCAAATCCCCCTAATTCTCCCATTCATTTCCCTACAGAGATTTTACATCCAACTACCACTAATACTCCTCAGTACTTAGATATTTGGTTTATGTCGAGTGAACCATCGTAATCTCATTGCATCATTCCCCCTGCTTCTTCATCACCAGGGGACAGCCACATGACGACAGTCACCGATATCACTCTTCATGACCCCTTGTATTCCCTCTAATTCCACTATGACAAGGACATACTCGAAGAGTTAAAGACCCCCAACTACCCATGGGATGTGCTACACCACCGAGCCCTCTTCTTTCCATAGGAAGCCTCCATGCCTCCTAACCAACACCCCATATACGCGATCAAAACCAAGGATTTTATCCCATCAGGGCATATCTACTGGTTCAACAAGCCCATTCCTGCCCCTGATGCATTTGAAGAAGGCAAGATGGCCAACATTTCCCCAACCATCAAAATCGACATTTCCATCAAAAATGAAGTCGTCAAAGAAATCACCATTGGCATTTCTTGCACTCCTCAAGAAATCAGCACCTATAAAGCCCTCTTCCAAGAATATCAAGATATTTTTGCTTGGTCATACACATAAATTCCTGGCCTTGATCCCTCTATCATCAAACATCGCATCAACACCTAGCTTGACATTACACCAGTTATTCAAAAACAACGACTGCTACACCCATCCAAAGCAGCGGCCATCAAAGCCGAGATTGACAAATTACACGCAGCTGGGTTTATCTACCCCATCGCGTATACATCATGGGTTTCCAACTCTGTACCCATTAAAAAAAATAGGGCACTATCTGCATCTGCACAGACTTTTGCGATCTCAATCATGCATGTCCCAAAGACAACTTTCCAATGCCTTTCATCGATCAAATTATTAACGACTGTGCAAGCCACGAGGCTCTATCCTTCATGGACGATTTCTCTGGTTATAATCAAATCCAAATCCACCCAGCCGATCAATACAAAACTTCATTCACTACCCCTTGGGGTACTTTTGCATATCATGTCATGCCTTTGGCTTAAAGAATGTTGGCACAACTTTCCAATGGGATATGACATACATTTTTCACGATCTGTCTCATATTATCCTTGCATACTTGGACAACCTCACAGCTTGATCCAAGAAATGCACCCAACATCTTGATGATATATGGATCATCTTCCATTGGTGTCGTCAGTACAACATCCACTTGAAACCCCTCAGGTGCGTGTTCTGCATCACTATAGGACGCCTCCTCAGATTCATCATTTCCCAGAGTGGTATTACCATGGACCCCCTTAAAGTCCAAGCCATCACATAAATTCCACCTCCCAGGAATTTACATCAACTCCAGAGCCTACAAGGAAAAGCTAACTTTCTACGATGATTTGTGCCTGACTACGCCACTTGTGCACATGGGTTCCTTTGCTTAATATGCCATGACATCCCATTTCACTAGGATCAACATTCCCAAAAAGCATTTGACGATCTTAAAATGGTGTTTTCTAATGCCCCTTTAATTACTTCACCCGACTATAATCGTGACTATATCCTCTACATATCAGCATCAGTTGTCTCAGTAGCAGGAGTTCTCATTCAAATCGGTGATGATGATCATGAGCATGTCATTTAATACATTAGTAAAAACCTCTTACGGCCACCCTTGAAGTATAAACACAAAGAGAAACTAGCCCTTGCAGTCCAGAAACTGCGTTATTACATTCTACTTCGCATGACTAAGGTCATAGTAGATTCCAACCCTATGCAATACTTGCTCAATCATCAACAAATTAATGGAAAATTTGCTCGATGGATCATTATCTTTCAGGAGTACGATCTTGAATTATTAACACCCAAGAGAAAGAAATATCTTGTCCTCGCCGAACTTTTCAAGGCTTTCCCCTCTGATACTACCAACACCCTCGTCAATATCGACTTCCCCAACGGACATCTCTTTTACATCACTTCGGATGATCCTTGGTACGATGACCTCCTCATCTAACTTCGAACCCAAAATTTTGGGAACTACCTTTCATGAGATGATCATCATCATATTCACCACTAGGCGCCCTGCTATCTCCTCATCAGAGATATCTTATATCGGTGAGGGGTCGACACCATACTTCGTAGATGCTTGACTATTGATGAGGCTGATAGAGTCTTGAATGACTGCCATAGCAGCGCATGTGGGGGCCATCTTTCAGGAATGTCCATTGCTCAAAAAATCATCCGAGCAGGTTATTTTTGGCCTACATTATTTCACGATTTCATTCATCCCGTGAAGCGATGTGAGAAATGTCAACTTTATGCCAACAAAGCATGAGCACCACCTACTCTTCTTCACCCAGTCATTACTGTCGACCCTTTTGTAAATGGGGCATCGACTTCTTGACTTGTAATCCCCCATCCAGCAATGGACACAAATACATTGTTGTCACAGTTGATTACTTCACAAAATGGGTTGAAGCTATTCCCACCTTCAACAACACTGCAGCATGTTTTTTCTTTAATCACGTCATATCCCACTTTGGAGTACCACTCCAACTAGTTTCATATCATGGGAAACACTTCGAGAATGATATTTTCATCGAACTCTCATCTCGTTTAGGATTATCCCACGTGTTTGCCTCACCATATTACCCTCTGTCTAATGGATAGGTCGAAGCAGTTAACAAGGTCCTCAAGACCATGTTACAGTGCACGGTTAATAAACATAAGACCTATTGGCATCATATGTTATTTTTCGCGCTATGGGATTACCATACG
Source organism: Picea mariana (assembly GCA_032191745.1). Classification (NCBI taxonomy): domain Eukaryota; kingdom Viridiplantae; phylum Streptophyta; class Pinopsida; order Pinales; family Pinaceae; genus Picea; species Picea mariana. Next base: position 394,613 of record JASDQU010100883.1, read on the forward strand.
GCCGTAAAAACGGCCACTGGTTTCACACCATTTCATCTAGTCTATGGGGTTGAGGCCACTCTTCCCATCGAGTGTGAAATTCCCACCTTACACACCACAATTGATCTATTACCCGGCACTTCTCTAATGGAGCAGTGCTTGCTGCACTTAGAATCCCTGGATGAAGATCGTCGATCTTCATTACAGAACAATGAGGTAGCCAAAAAATGGTCAAAAGCCACCTTTGATCACCATGTCAACCTTTGCTTATTTCACGAAGGTGACCTCGTCCTTGCTTATGATATTTCTCACGATACCCTTGGTCATGGAAACTTCGAGTCACTATGACATGGCCCCTACATTATCCAACATTGCCTCACAAAAGGTGCATACCTCTTGGCCTCTCCCAAAGGCCTCTCTCTCAAAGAACACATCAACGGGTTATACTTAAAGATATTTTATGCCTAAGCATAGCAATTCTACTTTAGGTCATTTCTATTATAGTGTTTTTAATCTTTTTTCCATCCCTCACATCTAAACTATCATTTTTTCTATTGACAGATGCTTCCTCCACTGCCCTACCACATTGATTACGCCGACGGCACCAGCCGTTGGACACAAAATCTCGCTTCGACAGCTTGGGCCCTGTATACCCCCTCACTTGAAATGCTCCACTCTAGCGGCATATGTTTGGGTTTTTCAACCAACAACCAAGCTGAATACACTGTCATCATTGGCCTCCTCGCTGATGCCCAGCATCATCGTATTCATCACCTTAGCGTCTTTCTCGACTCTCAACTAGTCATTCTCCAACTCAACAATGTGTACCGCGTTCGCGATCCTTGCCTCTTTCGCAAATACCTACAAGTTAGACTTTTATCTTAACATTTTGATTTCATTACATTTACACATATTCCAAGACAAGTGAATCAAATTACAGATAACTTAGGTAACATTGTGTTAGACTAGCATATATCACATCAAGATACCTCTACATGTATATAAAACTATCAAAAACCTGTCATAGCATATATAGATTAGACATCATCAACACATTAAAAAACACATGTAAACATAACATAGACCCCAAAATGTATACTCATATATATATATAAATTGGTCCACAGTGCCATCAAAATGTTTACATACAAATATACAAACATCCACAGGCCAGTGAAGCACCTCGCTACAAAATTGGTGCCACTACACCAAAATAAGCTCACCAAACTATATACAAAATACAAAAATACATAGAGTGACACTCATGGTGCCTCTAGAGAACCACCTCCTGCCCCTCCCTTAGGCGGTGGTCCCCCACCCACTACTGGTCCCTTCGGACCGGGAGGTAATCGTCTGGTCATCGCAGCACCTGCTACTACTGCTCGCCACACCACGACCCACCACGGTGGCAGAAATCCCACACACTGCTCCAATATGCCCTCATCCTAAATGCACGACCACATGCCCTCAAGCACGCCCTATAGCACCGCTTCCAGGCGGTGACGAATATCCTCAAAATCTCCCCTGGCATCCACCAGAGGAGCATGTGATGGCCCGGCACCTGGGTCATCAAAATGACGTCTCCTCGCTGCTCTCTCGTCCTCAGCTGGTCTCGCCTCGGCATCCTTGCATTGAAGTCTCTCTCCTGCCCGCGACCCTCCCCACAGCGGTCTCCCCAGCTCCTGGCGAGCTGATGCTCTCAGCAACTCAACCTCACACCCGCAAGGTCCCGCATTTGCACATACAAACAACCAAACGATAGTATCAACATCTATACAAAATACACATGTCATGCTATCTCAAAAATCAACATATCGAAAATCATAAACATACCTCGGTGATCAAACACCTCCCCTGGAGGTAACCCCATGTCCAGATCACCCTAGAAGTCAACACCAGCATAAGTATAGTGCAGTATAACCTCCGGCATCTGCCGCCATACATGTTCCACCTCAGCTGTGAAAAAATGGCCACCCTCACCACCACCATGGTGAATGAATATCGTCGACCATCGCCTCTATCGCGACTCTCCCACACTAGGAGTGCCCAATAAAATCCTAGGGCACAACATAGGCACCCTCTCCAAAATCCAAGCCACCAAGATGGACCCAAAGGCAAAGTGCCAAGTTTCAGTGGACCGACATCAGTCCAACTTCCCTACCATCTTGGAATGCAGCGTAAGCCCCCAGGAAAAGTGCTCACTGGCCAGTGCCCTCCCCATAACACTCAGCTGACCACCACTGATTCACTGAGTTGCAAGGGACCCATACATTCTGATAATCATCGTTGCTACACAACGATGCGCTAGAGCATCCATCGCCCTGATGCTCACAATAGAGCTCGACATATAGCTCTCCCTTGAATAGTACCTCCAGTCCAATGTCGCTAATGACACGTCCACAGGTAACACCGGCTGCACCGGTAGGGGCATTCCCTGAAACGAGAGCCCAATAAAAAAGTATATATCCTCCACTACAGTGAAGGTGATCTGCTCTCCCCGCACCAGAAAGAAATGCAGGTCCTAACTCCACATCCAGATAAGAAACTGCATGAGATACTCCTGTGCCCATATCAATGGGCGCTCGAAGATCTTCAGTAGCCCATAGGCTACCAAAGTGGCACGTACCCCCGGCTCCTCAATAGCCATGGAATCCCTTAGCTAGGACCAATCCCACTCTCACCATCCGACCAACATTGTGCAAAATGATCACCTACAACCACATAATACAGTGCTAGGTCAGCCATATTGACCATAAAAAATATTTAAAAAGATGATTTTTTCACCCGTCAGCCTTGCCCCCAAGGCGCGTCTATTTAACCCACAGGCACACACATATGTGTGCCTGTTCACCCCACAGGCATGCACATATGCGCGCCTGTCCATCCCACAGGTGTGCATATATGTGCGCCTATCCATATCCCAGGTGCAGATACGTGCATGCCTGCCCACCCTACAGGGGTGCCTCCATGCGCCCCTTTCACGAACACAGGCACACATCAAAGCACGCCTATCCACTACATAGTCGCGCACCCATGCATGGCTGTGTAGCAAACAAGTGCGCATATCATGCATTCCTTTGTCCCCCCTATGAGCGCACCCATGCGCGGCTATCTGGATAACAAGTGTGCATGAGTGCGCTCATATTTTCTGATCGTCCGCGCACTTGGGCGCCCACACTCATAAAATCCCCTGTACGGCCCTTCATACATAACCTGCCCATAAATGGAAAATATACTTCTATGTAGGATGATAAGACTACCAACCTGAAGCTTGTTGGTCCTAGATCAGCTACCTCGTTCTCCCAAAATCTCTGAAACTCCTCTGAATACCTCTCATCTAGTCACTTTGGCAGCAAGTACAAATGAGGTGGCAATGTGGGCCCTACAACTATATATAGGCCTTTCCGCCAAAATTCCAATCACCATTTCGAGAGCTCCGGGTGTCCGTTCTTTGATCCGTCTTCAGCCATGGGATTAGCATCCCGTCATCTACATCAAGACATTCCCCAGGCCACTTTTTATCCTTAGCCCCCAGGGCACCATTTTTTCATACCCCTTCCAGGTACACATGCTCATATTCAAAATTATCACATAAATGCTCATATGTTCGATTCTCTTCAGATATTGTTCACGTCGGGTATTTGATTTTCATGTGTGTAGGTACTTGGTCATCATACATCAACGCAATCCCTTCAGGTATATAACTAGCACTGGCATGTAATCATTCCCTTTGAATCTCACTTACATCTCCAGTCACACCCTCTAACATTTGCCTCTAGGATCCCCATCTCTGGCTCTGCAGTACCAACACCTCCATCGCATCTTAGGTACTGTCACCCGATAGCACTCTCCCCCACATGAGTGGTCCCATTCATAGCACCCTTTTTCACTTTGACACTCATGCCGTTTTTCAACCCTTTAGGGATGGGAGTCCTGGTAGTCTTACAT
>JASDQU010100883.1:398559-413493 GCA_032191745.1 Picea mariana
GCAGTACCAACACCTCCATCGCATCTTAGGTACTGTCACCCGATAGCACTCTCCCCCACATGAGTGGTCCCATTCATAGCACCCTTTTTCACTTTGACACTCATGCCGTTTTTCAACCCTTTAGGGATGGGAGTCCTGGTAGTCTTACATCATGTCGCGAATCAGCCACATATTCCTTCTCCTTCTTTTGCTAGCTTTCCCACTGGACTCCCAGATTATCTCTTCAAGGTTCTATTTTGACTGCACCTCCGCAGTATCATGAGCCCTCCATTTCATCCATAATCAATTTTCCCCTCTGCAAATTTCCCTTCATTTCACCTACCTCATACAAAAACCCACCCATGGGGCCCCCACCCTCCACCAGTTCTCCAAGAAAATTGCGAACTACCTGGGCCAACCATATTACATTGGGGCACCCATTTATGTATTTGTACACTCATCCCAAATTATTCTTTATTTATTTGGTACATTGTAATAATCCTTTGTTACCATCATTTACATCTCCTTTTGTCACCACCTTTGACGACCTTCTTCCCTTTTTTGGCAAATGCAACCCATGTCACCCTTGGTTGGGGCACTCCTTATCATCTACCCCTGTTGACATCATCCATATACTCCGAGTATCCCACAGGCCACTTACCTCTTCCCTCTGAGTTTGTTCACTTTCTCCCACCTCTAGTACAACTTATCCTCTGTCTTGTTGTTCCCCTGACACTCGACCTAGTTGAATGGTTGCAGCCACTTATACCTCACATATACTCCCAACCAAGGGCAGTCTTGAGTCTTCCTCCATATTGACTTCATCCATGTACCTCCTCCAGTTCCTAACCTCACCTATTAGATTTCACGGAGCCCTTTGCTTCTTGAAGTCGTGTCCCCCTTTTTGTCGACATCATCACAGTTTCCAGAAGGGTGACAGTATCTTGACTCTCATTACCTTTCCAATGAGAGGTCTCGGATGACACAGGGAGAATCATAATTTCTCCCTACTGTCATTGACCCCCGTAACATTCGAATTAAACACTTTCTCATGTTACGATGGGTCTTATTGTGCGACTATTGCTGTTATTTCTTATATTTGTCGAAGAACTCTGAACATGGTTGGGCTATCAATGCCTACAAAATCCGTGATATTTCTTACAAATGTCACTGCCTACTATTTAGAGTATGTTCCTCAATAGAATTGTCTTCTTCCTTTATAAAGACCACCCCTGAGGGAGCTGCAGTTGTCTACATCAACACATCATTCCTTTTTGAGTTACATGACATGAGCATGGGGCATGCTTGCCTCGTTTGTACACAGTTTATTTTTATACACCTTATGTAAGGTTGGGTTTTACAGGGTCCCTTCTCCCTCCAACGGGTAACTCTTGACAATCCCACTATCGCTCTCTCTTACAACGACACTCTCAGTAGAAGAAACATTGATGGATTTCAGCTATACGTATGCTCCTAACCTCATCCATCAGGGGGCATCTATTATCACTGAAATTTCTTCTGCAAATGGTTACAAGAATTCAGCATCGTCGAACAGTTATGAGGTCACCCATGGACCAAAATTACCACAAAAGAATTTCCAAAGGGTCAAAAACTATACAACCAGTGACAAAATTAAAGTGCACTATGACGACACAGGGTGCACGCGCACATGCACAAAACAAAAATGTAGGAAAAGTGCACATGGGCCTGATGCGCGACTGTGGTCGCTAAAAGCCATGCACATCTGAGAACGACGCATTTATGAGAGTGGTCGGCCTCCAACACACTTCTGGTTCAGCTTCCAAGTGGATTTGACACTCAAATATGGATTGGATCTGACTGGGTGGCTGGTCAAAAACCTAAAAATGCCCTAATTAGACTCTTTCCACACTAGAAGCTGGTTTCACAATACCTCAAAGAGGTGCTATAAAAAGGCCATGGGTGCACTTCATTTTTTAAGGAATTCAATAGAAAAGTTATGTTGCTACTATTCTCTCGAGGAATCCTCTATTCTCATCAAGAGTATGCTAGCACCATTACTACAGATGATTTTAAGGATGGAAATTTATTTTAAAATGTAGAAACCTTGGCAAATCTTACTAATCCTTCATATGTCAACTATAAATGTTTGGCGATATTTTTGTAAAAATATTCAAATTTCTAAGTATTTTATATAGTTTTTATAAAATTTTGGCTATTTTAAAGGTAAAATAATTTTATCCCATAGAATTTGGGCGAATCATTTTTAAAATAGCGAATCTCATTTTTGAAAAAACTATGGAAAATTAGCCCATGAGTGAAATCCATCTCACATTACATTGGGAAATCCACTTCACCCCTTGAGTGGATTAGCAAAGAATTCTTTCACCATTTTCATTCAAAGTTGTAAGAAGAGCTTATTTGTGGGTGTCCAAGAGCCCTCCCTTGGAGGAAGAAGGAACTCATAGTACTCTTTCTTCTTGGTGTTTTCTTTCACTGATATAAACCTTGCCATTGGTGACATGGGTCTTATTGTTTCTTTTGTCTTTATGTCCCTATGCTCATTAGTTTAGTTGTTATTTTATTTCTTATTTTAATTCTTATTTGTTCTTCTATATTTCTTTCTCTAACCATTTTCCTTACAGTTGTCCTACTTAGCAAACCCAACTAAGATTGCAAGCACCTCTGTGTTTCTCACTAAGGTGATGAAAGAGGCGCAACAACAGGTTTCTCCAGTTCCACAAGAGGTGAAATTTGATCAATGATGGGGGGATTTGGTTGTGTGTCCTCGGATTCTAGGGCCTCATCTAACATTCTATCCTCGAAAGAGGTGGGATATAGGCTATTAATATGGAATAACTTTTGCTCATGACATTTATGGGTTGCAAAATACTTTTCATCATAGTAATAGCAAAGTCCTTGCTTCTGACATTCAACCATTTCTGTTAGAGATATCTTTCGGACCTTCAAAGTTTGTGTTGGAGTAGGGGTATCCCCTAGATGAGGGTGGGTGGTAAATACCAAACGAAGGGGTTGGGAATCACTAAAAAAATGGTGAACGAACAACTGAACGAAGATACGGGTGGTGGGGGCCATTGTGGAGGCTTAGGTAGAATTATACCTCAACGATCAACACAAGGTAAGAAGTTTTTTGGGATAGGTGGAAAATAAGGGCATCATAAAGGGGGTTCGTTCCATGGGAAAAATAGTCTTAAAAGTGATAGGTACCATGAAAATCATGACAAAGAGAGGAATCCAATGGGAGGGGTCCCAAATGAGGGTGTAGGGAAGGGGGGTTTGGTCCATGAAAAAAAATAGTATTAAAAATGATAGGTACCATTGCAAATAGGACAAAGAGGGGAATCCAATGGTAGAGGTCGGAAATAAGCGTGTTGGTGGGACCACTACTTTTTTTTCACTACATTGGATTTACACTCTAATCTGAATAATACTTTAGTGTCAAAATGCCAAAATTATTAACAATAAAAAACCTGTAGTAATTTTGCATCCCAAAAGGAGGCAAGGTTGCATGACAATAGAGCTCAATTGTTCCTATTCTGTTTTTTTCATAAGGGGAAGGATTTTCAGGGTTCCTACAGACAAGGGTTTTCCTCACATTATATCACTCTAATATACATGTGGGGTTGAATAGTAGTACTCTGCCTAATCTCTCAAGGCACCAACTAAGGAGGCTCACCTGTACCCTTATCCGTACTAATCGATTACCGAGGTACTAGAGAGTATATTCCATAGTGTTGTTTTCAGTGGCACTATAGTAGTTAGGATTCCAATTGGTTGATCTAGGGATAGTTTAAGGATATTCTCAAGGTCTTATGATATACCATAGGTACGAGGAAGAGAAAATCCATGTACATGTGTTGTCTAATGTGCTACTACTCGAAGGGGTACCAACAAGGGTTACAAGGGTGTCCAACAATGTGAGCTTAAAAACCTCTTGTATTCCTTACGTGTATACTTCTCCAACCACATATTTATGCATTGAATGATATATATATGTAGTTTAAATATGTTGGAACATGTCTCTAGGCTACAAATTTCTAAAAACAAATCGGTGCGTGTTGGCCCAGGAAAGAGATTTGATACCACTTGTAATATGATTAGCCTGAAAGAGATAACACAACAAGCAAATATACCTGAAGAATAACAAGAACATTCAATTGAGAGCAGAAATATAGTATTGATAGCACTAAGAAATCTTTGTTCACTTGTCTCTTCGAGGGGGAAACCTAGAAAATGAGTAGAGATCTCTTATAATAATACTCAAAACAAACTTTCTCATACCTCCTACTTGTATTTATACTAATTCTATCTTCTAAGGAACATTCTAGTGGAAGATCTTTCTAGAAGCGAAAGATTTTATTAGGTCTTCTTACATCGACTTGTTCACCTTTATTTAATACACCTTATGAACTAATGACATCCTTTATTACATGGAAAATATATCATGCTAGCTAATTACCGAGTAAGACAGGTTAGGGTCAGATCCTAACAAATATCGACTTCATTGCCAAATGTATGAAGATTTGGGGAGATTGTAGAATTTACTACTAATTACAACCTTAATAGCCTCCCCAATGTATTGTATAATGGAAATGTCATTGTATTAATTCATGAAAGGAATAGTACCATAGATATTTTATGGTGATAGGGACATCTTCATACATGTGCAAGTCCTACTCTTTGGGGGCACCATGCATGTTTCTTGTGCACCCCTATAGAAGTTCCTCCCTAGTTATGTAATAACAACAACCCTTTGTGGGATGCAATGTTATTTCACCCATATCCATCCTATGTGTTTTTTCCACTGAGAGAATGAACTTGGTCTTTCTGCATTCGATAGAATCCATTGACTACCTCCTAATTCTTTATTCTTACAGGATTCATTTGTTTGCTCAATCAGATTAAGTGGGATTAAGTGAGAAAGTGTTCATTATTATTCCACATATTGTGTAGAAAACTCCATTCTTCCCACATGTGACTCCTTTATACACCTTGTGGGAAACCAAGGTATTGGAGGAAAATACATTTTTATGGGTAGCTTCTACAGGGCCTTTAAGTATTGCATGTACATCCCATGTTGCTACTTGGCTATCCACCACCATTCAAAAGATAACATGTATCAATGGATTTCTACATCTGGTCTCAATATTTCCTGCATCGATTCTTTGACTGCTACCCAATCTTGATAAGGTTCTCGATGTGCTATCCACCATTTTTCAAGAATTCCTATGAGCATGATATCAAGGGTCTGAACGTGGTGGAGTTTGAGAATGTGTTGTATTCAGGAAATAAACACATCCACCAAATCTGACCCATCATATCGGTAGGATCTAAATTCTTCCTTGAACACTTTGGTGGTGATATGAATGCACCTCCTTGTCAATACTTCATATAGTTTCCATTGCCACCTTTCCATGGAATCTTCAGAATCAATGTCATGTGACTTGATGCTATGCCAACTTAACTCTCCATCTTTGATGGGATTTATGTAATCCTCACTGTTCCCAGTAATCTTATAGATGTTTTCAATAACACAACTTCATGCATCCTCATCCATTGTATCATTGTATTTGTCTCCTTCATTCAGATCTATAGGTACGATAACACGTAGGGTGTCTATCTCAAATGACATCTTTATCTTTTTAAAATTCAACACCGCATAGTTTTCAAAGGCCAAGTCAATTCCAAGTAATGTGGGGTATGGATCAGATTCATATAGAATCTCTATGACCTCAAATTCATCCTTCATCTTCACCCCTTCTATATTCACCTCAACTTTCTCCAAGAGGCCTATAGGATATATCATGTACTAATTTTTGAACCATAGTTGGATGGGAAACTAGAATTGACTCAAATTTCCCATCAACTCCCAAGACTTCTTCGAAAAAATGTTTACATCACAACCAAGGTCCAACATGAATCCATCCATATCATAACCACCAAGCTCATCTGTCATCTTGAACTCTCAGCTAGTGCGTTTTGTTTTTTAACCTGACACACCTCCCTTTATAGTAGGGGAGATAATATAGTTATATTTGTTAGCTCCTTCCCCATACAAGTAGCTAAAATTTTCATTAACTTCCTTGCATCATTAGGATCATTCAAGAATCTCAAAAAAAAACTTAAGAAATTACTTACTTGATCTTCAATGTTTGTCTCACAACCCAAGTCACGCAGTGCCTCTTTGCATGTTGCATGATTCAAATCCTCAAGGAATTGTTCCTCAATTGCCCCTTTCTTAGCATGTCACATATATTATTTTTTGCATGCTTCTTCCATCAACCTTTACTTTGTGCACTGCATTTCCTCATGCATACAAGCTTCCTCCAACAATATTTGCATTGCATGCTACAACTCTTCTCGATAATAACCCTCTTCAAGTGACCTTTGTGTCTCCAATTGTACCTCCTGACGGATTTGTGCCTCCTCAAGAAATATCTATTTCACTCACTACATTTCTTCATGGATCTGAGCCTCCTCAAGTGATATTTGTGTTGCGCATTGCATCTCTTTGCATGTTCTTTCTCCTTCCATGCCTCTCTATACATCACATACAAATTTCTTTCATTTGGAAATATCAAACTTAGGAGGGGACCACGCTTCCTTTCTAATCATCCCCTCCGAATTTTGACCTGAGCTATCAGCCTACTCAAAGTCCCTTCCTATCTTTGCTTCACCTCAGGTTATCATCGGGACATCAAATTCCTCATCCTCCTTATTTGTGTGTGGCCTTACATGCACCATGTTGCAACACATTGATGCAGGAGCACCGTAGAAAGCCAAAGCACGCGCCTAGTCAAAGGAACAACTGAACGTATGGATGAAAAAAGGACATGTTTTTATGAAAATGTTTTGAATTTTCAAATCTGAAGCATTAATGTAATAGCTAGGAGAAGTGTACTTACATTTATGTCTTGGAGATATGAACAGATTTGGAGAAATTATTCTCATCTACCGGATGTAATAGGCATTTAAGTCTATTAATGTAAAGTAGGTAGATATGAATATTAGATTAGACAGTTTAGAAACGTAGGAGGGAAAATAGATATAGACACCCTCACCCTTGTATCATTGTAATTTTGGATGATCATTCAGATTTCATAAGTTGTAGAGCTGTAGCAGAGAGCTATAGAGAATAACCCATGTACAAAAGCACTTGAGTTAATATATGAATCTTTGAATCAATTTTCATGGTGTTATGATGCTTACTATTTACATTAGTTAAATGGTATGGTTACAGTTGTTTTGTTTCTTTGTTATGCATTTATCTCAATGTTGTATTGTGTGTATGACTTCATGTTGAATGTACGAAGTCTGAGAGAGGAGAAGAATGAGTTTTAATTGTTTATCTCTCTGAGAATTCCTGCAAGGAGTGCAGTGAATGTCCGCAAGGTGTGCGTTGATGAGGGTCTGAGTTTCATCTCAGAAAGCTCAGGAGAGATACCATTGTTCTTATACTAGCTGAAGTGTAGGTGAAGCATAGAGTCATGCAAGGTGTGCGCAGGTTGGTTGGAGTCTTAGAACTTATCAAATAAGGGGAATATTGAGAGGACCATTGTTGCAAAGAGTGCACAGGGTCGAAGACTCAAATAACCAAAGGTTATTTGAAAGTTTGTCGCAAGGAGTGCGAGCAGAAACCCTTTTGGAAATATTGAGTTTCAAAGTGAAAGCTCAGGAGATATAATTCCTTTGAAGTGTTCAAAGGGAGACGGAGATTGAAACCGTCACATATAAATTATGTTTAGGAGGGAGAACACTCAGTCGTTGGGTAGAAGTCATTGAGTAGTGAATCGGGTAGTCAGAATTCTCCATGGAGAGCTCGCGAAATTGCGAGGACCATAGCATCCAGTGGAGATGAAAGGTGGTTAGGATTTGGATGAACTCACCACCCTGTAACAAGAATCAACGTGAACTGTTGATCATTGTAAATAAGAGTCATTGATCTCATTTCAATCGATGTCGTTGGACCATTTTGCGAACTCGGGGTTCATGAGTTTGGAGGGAAGACCAAATTATTTGGTTTCACAAAGTCCTGAGATTGTGAGGAGTGAGGAAGGAGACCCATACCATTGGATCCAAGTCACGGGAGAATTGTTGGATCAGAACCCTCACGGGTATCATGTATCGAGGGTTCGGGGGTTGAAAGAATTTCTTTTCGACAGTAGATGTCATGAAGTACCAAGCGTTGACAGCTTGAGTGAACACGCATCACGTACATTAAGTGGGGACCATGTGGTTGGCAGGTGGCATAAACATAGAGTGTAGAGAAAAGTGGAAGCGGGTGACAGGTGGAGGATACACGTCGCCTAGGAAGGAGTCAACCCATTGTTGACTTATCGCGTCTCAGGGATTCGCAATGGAGGAGCACGAGGGCTCAACACTCCAACTCACGAAGTTGCATGTTGTGAGGGGTGCTAGAGTTAGGTCCTAGCTAGTGGTTTCTTGTAGAGGCACTAGCGAGGAAGGATCCATATCCATATCGCTACATCGGGTATCCGAGGTTTGTAGAAAGAGGATTCGGGGTCATCGACTCACAAACTCACGAGTTGCGAAGAGAGCTTGTGCTAAGGCAAGGTTATGGTCGCCTGGAGATGTAAAGATCGTGCCTGGAGTTAAGTTGTGTAGGGTGGGTTTTCATGAAGGACCTGTGGATTGGATTTGCGAGGTTCCAATAGGGATCCGAGGTAGCCGCTTCAGCTTGAGGAGAATATAGAACGATCCTGTGTGGATCTCGGACAGAGAGTCGGGAATATGCGTCACACATCTTCTTTTATTTCCACTTCTTTTGTAAGTTGGAACAATCCTCTACAACATGATGAGGATTGTAACAATATGCACAAAGCATGTGTGGTTTGGTGAAAAAACTTGACACATGACCAATCTCTCCACAATTGAAACAAATGGGGGGTCTTCCTCCCCCTCCTCCATATCCTCATCCCCAACCATACCTGTATCCTCCTTTCGAACCTCCTTGGTATTTGTCTCTCTCATCACCACCACGATCACCTCCCTTCAGTTCTTATTGTACCTAGAATGAATCATGGGTATTTTCTTGCATCAACTATAGTGACCGACAATTTTTGACATTGTGTCCCATGGACTTACAAAAATCACAGAATCGAGTATGGTGTATATTTTGATACTTATCCAATGTTTGGAAGTGGGGTGGTACATGAACCCACAATATGTATATTTCACACCACTCCACTTGAGGCCTAGATAGAAATGGATTTGACACTCCCATCGCCACATAGTTTCCAGGTACATGGAACTTGTCCCTAAAATTCCCCTTAGATCAAAATGTGTCACACCATACGTGTTTGTGCATGAATTTTGTCTTCTCCCTTTCTTGCAATTTCATTTTCATTTTGGCCAATTGTAACTACACATGCACCAATATTATCGATGTCTCTGCCCCTCTTAGAATACCCTCCAAACACATGGAAATTTCCAAGGCCTCTTCTTGAGTCATCCCATTTTGTTGGGTGAGAAGGAATCGAATAAGGAGGAATAACCCTGCAATAAAAAATTCTCTATGTTGTACATCTTGAATCTAGAATGTCATCCTATCCAACAAAATCTTGAATCGCTAGTCGTAGTCCCACACAGTTTCTCCTTATTTTTGCTTAATCTCCTTGATTTTAGTAATACACTGAAAATTTGAATTATGATTTTGAACTTCCTTACATAGATGTCTCTTGATCTCTGTCAGGGAACTCTCTTGTCCTATAAATGTAGTGGCCTTGTACTTCATGTACCACGTCAAGGATTTGTCCATGAACATGGTTTCCGGCTATGAAATATTTTTTTCTTCGTCTAAGATCCTCTTCACAAACCATATTGCTTCACATGTGAACCAATGTTTTTCAACATAATTTTTACTCATTCCATGAAACACGGGTACCCTTAGGGTGTTATCCTGATTCACCATCTTCAATATTGAACTAAATAATCCAATATGAATATTGGGTGTCATGGTTCTAAATATCGATACTCTTCTTGGTGAAGTAGAATCGACTTCACCTTATTATTCACTCATATATTCTCTTCTATCTCCTTCTACTATTTATTCTACTATTTTTCCTATTCCAATCACCTCACTATATTTTGTTCTTTTTTCTTGGACACAAATGTAGAAGGGGGATGTTTTAGGAGGGTAATTCTATATTCTTATGACATTTCTTGTGAGGTGACCTAGAGAGTTTCCTACTCGTAGCCATGCAAGACCATCTATCTTCAATTATTCTCCCCCGCCAATAGGGGATCCTTCATCTTCCTATATTTCTCATGCATCTCTATTATTCACCTCATCTTCCTCCGAGGTAGTGGAACTCCAAAATAGATAAGGGGCTCAGACTTCATCTCTTGGGACCCTAGGACCACCACTACTCTTACTAATATTACTACTACTTGTATCATCACTTGACACCCTACTCTCAACGTCGTGCCTCTTTGCAAGTCTATCTTCACCTATGCTCATCCCTAGCACAACACACTCTTATTCACTTCCTCTTGGTGTGGTCTCCTTTCTCTTCATCCCAGTCCTAACTCCTCATTCTGTGCCCCTAGTTATTTTCCTTCCACTCCTTTTTCCACTTTCCTTCTTAACTCAACTCTTCTTTCCTATATCTTGTCTCTTTCTCTCTTCTTCTCCTCTAGGTCCATCCCATTCCTCACCTCATCTCAACAACTTTTGGATCCTCTTCCAAGGATCAATCTCCTCTCTCACTTTTCCCCTATCTTCTCACCCCCCAGCACTAGGGAATTCTACTCAACCGTCCTGTAAGTATCCATGTGAATCATTCCTTTATCTATGAGAAACATCTTTATCCAGAGTGAGATTTATTCTAGGATTTGTTATATTGGAACTTCCTCGAATTTTCTTTTAACGTTGCTGAAAGAATCATTTTAATACACAAAAAATTTGATAATATATCCCTCCTTTATTCAAACAAACCATAAATCAATGGCTCAAGTCCACTTATTTTCCAATCCCTTCATCCTATCAAGTGTGGATTTATCCCAAACCATTGGTTCTAGAAAGAATAGTGAAGAATTGGTAGCAGTTTTCCTTTTCATCCATTCATACAATAGAAAAGGAAATTTAACAAAGAACATCTCATGCATATTAGTGTATAGATACTTATCTTTCCATATTTTCACATTGACTCTTAGACCTTGAGTTTCCTATAGGGTAAAGTCATGTTCCTTCATATTTATCCAATCTTGAATTGAATTCATCTTTCAATACAAGAATTTCAGGTGCTAGCAAAAGAGCCATTTTTTGGGTAATTTCATGATTACAAGAATCCTTCTTAACGTTGGGGAGGGTTAAGACCCAAGTTTCTCCCAGATTTGACCAACAAAACCCCCAAAGCATTGACATATCAATATTCATCCAAGGCCGAAGAATTTCTCACCTGAAATGCAATGACGATCACAAAGACCATCTGGTCTTGTTTCCGGGATGAAATGATAAATACACAGAGATCCATCTAGGTTGATGTTCATAGATTCCATAATTGACAACTTACTATCATTAATATGAAAAAACAATATACACACATGTTCAAATGCCACATAAGTAACACATGATATATCAGAATCATGACATCTTTATTGTCTTCATCATTCCATCAAACACATGTATACACTAAGAAAATCATATGTGACAACAATAGAGTGTTGTATCCCTAAGATAATTCCCATATTTACAATACATTGCACCATGTATGTTCTTTAAGACCTCAACACATAGTAGACTCAGACTTACAATTAGAAGCATTACAACATTAGAATACTATAGAGTATCAAAGAAAGCTCTTAAACGATAAACAACAACAATGACCTAGTGAATCAACTCAAAAACCATTTCTTTTTCTTCCTTTCTTTCTTTTATGGCCTTCTTGGCTCTGGAGCTCTCTCTTTGTTGATTCTACTACACTTTCTATATTCACTAATAATATCACATGCTTCTTTGATCCAAAAAGGATCCATATAAGTCTAAGGATAACTCAGAATTCATAGAAGCACCTTAGGAAGCTCAGAATGGCCTCAATAGATAGAGAAAATGAAAAAATTCAAAGTCCTAAAAACTCAATGAAATTGGCATCATCGCGAAGAGTGCATCCCAATATTTCCAACGGCGTAAATGAATTATCAAACAAATTTACTGATCAAAAGATATTTGTAGTCAAAGTTCTGGTCAACCTAGACTAATCAGTAGGGATGAGTCAGCATCCATACTGCTAACGTCAGCATTAGTATGGATGATGTCAGCATCTATACAGGGTACATGGCACACATAGAAGAAGAAACATGTCATGATGATGTCAGCGTGATGACATGAAAACACCAAAAGCTGCCACGTGTCACTCATTTTTGGCATTTTTCGATTAGTTCGTGGACCAATGGAAAAGTTCCATGTGGCAGTTCATACAACTACGTGGCAGACCGTACAACCACCTGATAGGTGATGTGGCAAGATGATATGGTAGGGATGATGTGGCATGACAGTGCAGTGTCGTTATGTGGGCCAATGAAAGGTCACCACATGGCCTAGTCATGGGTTGCCACATGGTAGCGGGAAAATGCACAGTGACTTCCAGCAACCGAAATTTAAAAAAAAAGGTGTGGTTGGCTAGCACCAACCCCCAATCCCCCTTATTAGAATATTTATACCACCATATCTGGCTGGTTGAAACCACCTACCACCAAATATAACGCCATAACTAGAGTTAGCAAGGATCCCATAGTTTATATGTTGGAAATATATATATAACAAGCAATGTATTAAAAGGGGAGGCCCACGGGTTTGACCTCGGGAACTCCCCAACAAACACTCTTTAAATTTCCTCCGCTAACCGTTGGACCAAACAGTTCCGTTGGTTAATTTGCCCACCTTTTTTATTTGGTTAGTGTCGTCATTTTTTCAGTTAGAGTCAGTCTTAGCCGAGTCAGAGTCTGTGTGTCGAAGCATGTTAGGTCAGGTACTAAACCATGAATGGGTCGAAGTCAGTAAGTGGTTGGTTGGCCCTTGGAGTCAAGAAGTGATTTTAGAACCAAAACATGTGTAAGTGGTAAAGGTATTTTCCCAAAGAGTCGGGTTTGATTAGAAGAAAAGGTTTTACATGCCTAAGGTCGAGGAAAGTTTTTAAATAGAAGTCACATCGGCAGATGAAGTGACCATCATCAGCTCATTATGAAGTCAGAAAAAATGGAAAATCACGACGCTCGTATCACATATGCTCTGCATCTCTTATCAACTCTAATTCACACACTCCAAAGTATACCCGTCACATGGATGTACTGCGAAAATATTCAGGTTTCTTCAAAAGATCCAGTCACCATGGATTCGGTGTCGCCTAGAACAATTTCATCTCTCACCTGCCTGATTATAAATTATGATCTCTTTGCATGTATTCTGTTCACTAGTTGACTTTATGCATTGCCTGTAATTCTTCTCGTGAGCCCAAATCAATTGATATTACCACCTTTGTGTTGTGCCAAATCCACCACGTGCAAAACAAATAAGCATTGCACCATGATGACATCCCAGAACATAAGGAAGGGTGTGCGAAGTGGTAGGAATGTTGGGCTAGATTCTTAAAGATTGATGTTGGTCAATGAATATCTGGAGGTCAAAGGGTCTTTTGAATAGGTTGGATGCATGGCCTTTTGTAGGAAAATCCAAGGTTTCAACATGAAACTAATGGAACAGTTCGCACTCAATTTCGATGGGTCCCACACAGTAATTGTAGGTGTCTCTTTCCAGTTGACAGAGAAAACTTTGTTGGCTGCAACAGAGATCCCTCCATGCAGTGAAAGTTTTTTTAAAGGCATGCCTTTAGACACACAGTGCTATGAATATTTCATCAAGCAAGACTGTTTAAGTGGGAAAGTCAAAATGATCATTCCAAGTAGATATTTCTAGGAGCCCTTTCGAAAATTGTTGAGATTAATTAGGAAATATTTTACCTATGAGTGAAGGTTTGATAGAATACATTCGCATCACATTAGATTGTTGATGCATTTCATAGGAAATATACTATTAAATATTCCCTTCTTCTTGCACCAAAGCCTCTGAGAAATGGAAACAACTGGGATTCGTTTCTACTTACATCAGGCATCCCCAAGGATTCAAAATGAGATTCTACTCTACCTGTGGAAAGGGTAACATCACACTACACATAGGATGATGCAGGAAGGGTTGCAGAGGTAGGAAATATATTGGAAGACCTGTCCCCCCAACAACCGATACCCCGGAGAAGGGGAAATCCAAGGAAGAACAAGGAAGTCGGGGAACCCCAAGGACTGAGTGAGCCACCTACAAAGTTGGTCACTGAAGAGTTACTCATGTGCGCCATTCAACTAGAACCTGTCGAAGGTCCAAGTCGAGAAAATTGGGGTAGAAGGAGGAGGATAGACACTAAAGGCACATATGTTCATGAGCCTTTGCAACAGTTGAAGCAAGCGCAACTCACTATTACTGAGCTATACCAGGAAAATAGGGAGCTGAGACAACAGTTAGAAGTAAAGACCCTCAAAGCATCAACATCACAAGGTTGCGAGGGAAACGTCACTTGGCTCAAGAGACATATCAAGAAAGAACAAAACACAATAATATAGTTGCACGAGACACAGAGGATGTTGAAAGAAAGGAATGTGAAAAACTTCAAGGAATGTGGACCGGCCATGGAGAACGTCCATGCATATCTGGCCAGCACGCAGAAGAAGATGAAAGGGAACACGATTATTCAAAGGCAAGTGATGAATCTAAAAAGGCATAACTGGTCTCTCAGAAGAATTTTTCAGGTATCAAAACTGCAGATGAGACCAGAAACATGATTAACCGACTCCATTTTTGTCTTCTTAGACATGGCACAGATTTTGTTTCCTCGCGTATTGTTTCCTATTGGGAAGTGGGGACTCTGACATATATCCACATGGAAAACT
>JASDQU010100883.1:420448-436422 GCA_032191745.1 Picea mariana
TTTTCCTCCATAGGAGGTGCCAAAAGAAATTTTTTAGTCTAGGTAGGATTTCGGGGATAGGAATCCAAATAGCTCCCCGTTATCTAGTTCTCACATTGTCAAAACAATAGAAGTTGTCAAATAGGGAACTAAAAATCCTACAATTCAAGTTTTCCTAACACCATACGGCAAGGAAATACCCATGAAGGGTTGAAGGCCGAGGTCTGGTTGTTCTGTGCATCCCCCCTTGAGGCACCCACCTCTTGGACGGGATCCAACCCGTGACCCATTTCTTAGGCCAAAAATTTAAATGCCACACTTTGACCGAGGTACCTAGTGACCAAATTTTAGGACATATACCCAAGTGGAAATTGTAGGCTGCAACTGCACCTTGATCGAATTTTGTGTGGATATTGGGAAATATCTCCAGCTCTTTCGAGATATGCCCCCTTTACCCCTCATTATAACTGATTATTTCATCCTTTACTAGTTTCTCTTTCGATGACTTCAGACCCCACTGTTGAGTACTATTGGAAGGTCCAGTGCTATTTGAGAGGAAAGAAGTTACGTCTTTTAGGACATGAGCATTTGTTTTCTTTGATTCCCCACGTAGACAAAACCCGCTTATCCACATATGCTTCTTTTTCAAAACACTTTATGTATGATGCACTTCTGATTACATTTTGATTTAGATATATATATTGTGTAAAGTTCAAAATTTGCAACAAAGGCTCTTGTTTATTTCCTCTCATCACAATTTGCACACATCCACTCAGCTAGTCGGACATCATATGGGACCCTCAGAAGCCCCATCGTTCCAGATTCTTGTTAAACCTCCCTCCTATTTTAGGGGGAGTTCCTAGTCTTGCCAACTCATCGACACCACCTTCACACACTCCTGTGAGTGCCACTATTTTAGGATCATCTTTTCTTCGTTCCACTTTACTTGGGTCCACTTCCCAAGTCCCTCAGTCCACTTTCTCTCCTTTACACGGAAGCGAGGGACCAACTTCCTCTCAAGGAGGAAGTACCAACCCACCTAGCCCCCCTCAAAGTTCAGGTTCACAGAACACTCACACCATGGATGGAGCTAATCCTCCACCCCCACTGTAGATGCTATATTTGGCCTCTCTTAACATACCAGATCTAAGAAAACTCATAAATGATCCTATATTGCATGACCCCACATGGCCTGCAATGCCTACCAAACTACCTTCCGACATCCCCAAATTTGAAGGAAAGGCAGGAGATGACCCTGCAAACCATATCATGACTTTCCACCTATGGTGCTTTTTCAACAGCATTATGGATGATTCCCTCAGACTACGATTATTTCAACACACACTCACTGGCCCATTAGCCAAATGGTATGTAGACGAAAAATCAAGGTCCCATGAGACTTTCGAGTCCTTGGCCAAAGCATTTTTGACCTCCTTCCAATTACCAATTCTCCACAACAATGGTCTTGAATTACTCTCTAATTTCAAACAAAACTCAACCATGCATATTGCTGATCACATTCACGAGTGGCATAGATGACGTAGTTTGTGCAAAGCTGAAACCACCAAACAACAGTGTCTTGACTCGTTTGTCATATCACTTGTCTCTCTCCTCGGTAAAGATGTAGCTTCCACCTTCCCTCAATTCAAAGAGGAAGCCATCAGTAAGGCTCAAAAATATGACCTTGTCTATTCATAATCAGGTTACTTATACACCATCCTTCCTAATCTCCCAAAACTGAGGAAATTCATTAGGGACAAACCCGCGATGTCTCACTCAGCAGACAGATTGATTGGTAATAATACACACCAGAGTCCTCAACCCCGACCTCCACCAATGTATGGTACACCTCAATATCCACCAGCATATGGGAGAATCTCTTATTACCCCCCACCCCCTTATCAATAGCCATACCCTGTTTTTATTCCTCCACCCATCAGTGGGACACCGCCGGCACCCCCAATACACCCACCTATCCAAACAAGTTCTGGTACCCCCTCTAGCTTAGCTTATACTTTAAGTACTATAGAATGAGCCACACATTCATATGTACCTTACGGATCACAACTCTGACATAATCTGTACTTTCCATTCCCTAGTCCTCCATAGCCCATGGTACCCCCACATCCTCACGCCGGGGTGAATTTTGTTCAACCCTCTCCCATTCAGCAATATCAAAATTTTGAACAGCTGAATACAGAAAATCCAGCCTATCCATCGAATAATGCCAAAAAGAAAGGCAAGAACAATAAAAACCCAAGTCAAGGCAGGAATCAACCCCAACAAAACCAACCTACTGGGGGCAACCAGAACCAAGGGAATCAGAACCCCCAGGGGGGCAATAACAACAGGCGTCAAGGAAGAAATAAAAATACTATTAAAACCACCTTCCCTTGTGCCCTTTGCGGTGAGTTTGGTCATTACACTCATCATTGTCCCCAAATCGCTGATTTTAAATAGCTGAAAGACTCAGGCAGTTTACCACACCCTCTAGCATTGCCTGCCCCTCAGCAGGCCCCACAATAATACATGCAACAACTACCCCCAGTCATGCTACAGAATCCCATTCCACACCAAGGTGTGATAAACACCCAACAAGACACACAATCTACCCCACCACAGTTGGGACAGTACCTCAATCCAAAAAATCCCACGGATCATACTATTCTCCTCACTAGTGAGGAAGAAATCCTTCTGCAAACATGTAATCATCAATACCATGCACCCGTTGAGTCTCCTCCCATTCCCCTAGAAACAAACCCAACACCAACGAGATCCCTGTTGGTACTCCCTTTCTCTACTATCGAAACACCTCTTCGCATCCCTCGGATCCCATTGCATAGGAATGTCCACAACCCCTAGGCTAGGGCGGCTCATAATTACAGTTTGGTTGATGACTTAGCACAATCCCTGGCTACCATGTCAGTCTTAGAAGTCCTTCAAACTTGTATGACTCAGTGGAAATCATTACTTTCCGCCTTGGGGGTACTCGACCCCATGGATACCCAACTCATCACATTTGATATCAACAGCGGAGAACCTCGCCTTCCCACTCTGATCGCTTTTCAAATCCCAGTAAAAATTCGGAACATCACAGTTCATCGATGCATCATCAATGAAGGTGAGTCCACATGCATTATGTCCAAATCTGTATGGCAGAAACTTGGTTCCCTCAAACTCATTCCATCTTCCATTACCTTACGAGCTTATGATAGATGACCATCATCTCCTGAAGGGATCTTCCAAAAGGTCCCCATAGAACTCGGGGGCAATACCATTCTCATCGACATTGAAGTTATCGATGCCCCACTCGATTATAATATCTTGTTCAGTCGTAGCTACATGTACAGTATGAAGGCAATTGCCTCTTTCGTCTTTCGAAAAATGATGTTCCCCCATAACAGGAAGATCATTATCATCGACCAAGTCTCACATTACGAGCCTAACCCTTCTGCCAACATCGTTAACATTCTCCCTCTCATACACATGAGTCATGATGCATACCCACTCATAAAATTGGGTCCTGGAATTTTCAAAGACCCATCATTAATAGGAACTTACCATGGTGCACCACCACTCCTTCATCCTTCCAATCAAGTATGTGTCGTATCATCCAACGGAACTGACATAGAGGATACCCTTCCTCCTATGGAGGCTTCTAACATATTTGACGTCCCACTAGTCGCAGAGTTCCCCCCTCATGAGCCTCCTATGAACTCGTCGACTCCACCAGTCCATGATTTCACCTCTCCCCAAGGCCATATCCCAGTTTGGGAGACAGTTCCCCAAGCCATTACTCAAATCCAATTCTTCTACCCTCCACCCAACATACAAGATTTCCAAGTAGCCGCAACGCTTACCCTCCCTAATATGGTGTTAGCAATTTCAGTTTGGTATTTACATCCACCAAAGATGGTCCCTCAACCCTCCCTTCCCCCCCAAATGGAAGGAATCCCAATGATGATTCCCATACTCACTCCCACCATACCCGCTACACCCCCACTCACTACCCTCCCTGACACAGCTGGGGGCAGGCGAAAGAAGAAGGATCCCACAGCGCCACTTCCCCCACACATCCAACCCCCTTGCATGCTATGTGAGAAATATGGACACCAAACCAACAACTGCCCATCTCTACTCGAGTTATGAAACTTGATTCCACTAAATCAAACACCATCAATGCTCGCCACTGTAGCAAGTACTGTCGCTACCGCCCCTCACTCAAGTAGTAAAGGGTTGGGACCCAAATTCTCTTGCACTATATGTTCAGAATATGGTCATTATACACACCATTTCCTAGATCTGCCATGTTTCTCGCAGACATTAGCCGCAGTACACCAAAGCTTCCAGAACGAACCCAATCCAACTACATCATCCCTACCAAAAATCACTGAGATTCATTATGTCACAACTTCAGTCAATGAACGTATGATATGCCCTTGCTCTCTATGTGAATCCTTAAGTCATTTTACATATCAATGTCCTATGATCATCGAATATAGGCAACGCCAATTGACCCTGATTCAAACCCCTACAGAATCGACAGTTGACCTTACCTCGTCACTGGAGATTATTCATATCATTTCTTCCAAACCTGAGGCACTCCCAATGCCTCCATGGTTCTTGGATGACTTATCTGAGCATTCACCCCCAGATCCCCCTAATTCTCCCATTCATTTCCCTACGAAGATTTTACATCCAACTACCACTAGTACTCCTTAGTACTTAGATATTTGGTTTATGTCGAGTGAACCATCGCAATCTCATTGCATCATTCCCCCTGCTTCTTCATCACTAGGGGACAGCCACACGGCGATAGTCACCGATATCACTCTTCATGACCCCTTGTATTCCCTCTAATTCCACTATGATGAGGACATACTCAAAGAGTTAAACACCCTTGACTACCCATGGGATGCGCTACACCACCAAGCCCTCTTATTTCCATAGGAAGCCTCCACGCCTCCTAACCAACACCCCATATATGCGATCGAAACCAAGGATTTTATCTCATCAGGGCATATCTACTGGTTCAACAAGCCCATTCCTGCCCCTGATGCATTTGAATAAGGAAAGGTGGCCAACATTTCCCCAACCATCAAAATCGACATTTCCATCAAATATGGAGTCGTCGAGGAAATCACCATTGGCGTTGCTTGCACTCCTCAAGAAATCACCACCTATAAAGCCCTCTTCCAATAATATCGAGATATTTTTGCCTGGTCATACACATAAATACATGGCCTTGATCCCTCTATCATCGAACATCGCATCGACACCTGGCCTGACATTACACCAATTATTCAAAAATAGCGATTGCTACACCCATCCAAAGCAGCGGCCATCAAAGCCAAGAATGAAAAATTACACGCAGTTGGGTTCATCTACCCCATCGCGTATACATCATGGGTTTCCAACTCTGTACCCATTAACAAAAAACAAGGCACTATCCACATCTGCACGGACTTTCGCAATCTCAATCATGCATGTCCCAAAGACAACTTTCCAATGCCTTTCATCGATCAAATTATTAACGACTGTATAGGCCATAAGGCTCTATCCTTCATGGACGATTTCTCTGGTTATAATCAAATCCAAATCCACCCAGCCGATCAATACAAAACTGCATTCACTACCCCTTGGGTTACTTTTGCATATCGTGTCATGCCTTTTTTCTTAAAGAATGCTGGCACAACTTTCCAACGGGCTATGACATACATTTTTCATGATCTGGCTCATATCATCCTTGCATACTTGGACAACCTCACAGCTCAATCCAAGAAATGCACCCAACATATTGATGATTTACGGATCATCTTCCAATGGTGTCGTCAGTACAACATTCACTTGAAACCCCTCAAGTGCATGTTCTGCATCACTATGGGGCACCTCCTCAGATTCATCGTTTCCCAAAGTGGTATTGCCATGGACCCCCTTAAATTCCAAGCCATCACATAAATTCCACCTCCCAGGAATTTACATCAACTCCAGAGCCTACAAGGAAAAGCTAACTTTCTACGATGATTTGTCCCTGACTACGCCACTCACGCACACGGTTTCCTTTGCTTAATATTTCATGACATCCCATTTCAATAGGATGAACATGCCCAAAAATCATTTGACGATCTTAAAATGGCGTTGTCTAACGCCCCTTTAATTATTCCACCCGACTATAATCATGACTATATCCTCTACATATCAGCATCAGCTGTCTCAGTAGCAGGAGTTCTCGTTCAAATCAGTGATGATGAACATGAGCATGTCATTTACTATGTTAGTAAAAACCTCTCAGGGCCACCCCTGAAGTATAAACACGAAGAGAAACTAGCCCTTGTAGTCGTCCTTGCAGTCCAGAAACTGTGTCATTACATTCTGCTTTGCATGACTAAGGTCGTAGCAGATTCCAACTCTATGCAATACTTGCTCAACCGTCGACAAATTAATGGAAAATTTGCCCAATGGATCATTATCCTTCAGGAGTATGATCTTGAATTCTCAACACCCAAGAGCAAGAAAGCTCTTGTCCTCTCTGAACTTGTCAAGGCTTTCCCCTCTGATACTACCAACACCCCCGTCAATATCGACTTCCCCGATGAACATCTCTTTTACATCACTTCAGATGATCCTTGGTACGACGACCTCCTCATCTACCTTCGAACCCAAAAGTTTGGTAACTACCTCTCATGAGATGATCGTCGTCATATTCACCAACAGGTGCCCCATTATCTCCTCATCAGAGATATCTTATATCGGCGAGGGGTTGACACCATACTTCATCGATGCTTGACTATTGACGAGGCCAATAGAGTCTTGAATGACTACCATAGCGGCGCATGTGGGGGCCATCTTTTGGGAATGTCCACTACTCAAAAAATCATCTGAGCAGGTTATTTTTGGCCTACATTGTTTCATGATTGCATTCATGCCATGAAGCGATGTGAGAAATGTCATATTTATGCCAACAAAGCATGAGCACCACCTACTCTTCTTCACCCAGTCATTGTTGTCGGCCCCTTTTGTAAATGGGGCATCGACTTCTTGACTTGTAATCCCCCATCCAGCAATGGACACAAATACATTGTTGTCGCAGTTGATTACTTCACAAAATGGGTTGAAGCTATGCCCACCTTCAACAACACTGCTAACACTACAACATGTTTTTTCTTTAATCATGTCATATCCCACTTTGGAGTACCACTCCAACTAGTTTCTGATCATGGGAAACACTTTGAGAATTATATTTTCATCGAACTCTCATCTCGGTTAGGATTATCCCACAAGTTTGCCTCACCATATTACCCTCAGTCTAATGGACAGGTTGAAGTAGTTAATAAGGTCCTCAAGACCATGTTACAATGCATGGTTAATAAACATAAGACCAATTGGCATCATATGTTATTTTCCGCGCTATGGGCTTATTGTACGGCCGTGAAAACGGCCACTGGTTTCACACCATTTCATCTAGTCCATGGGGTTGAGGCCACTCTTCCCATCGAGTGTGAAATTCCCACCTTACAAACCGCAATTGAGCTATTACCTGACACTGCTCCAATGGAGCAACGCTTGTTGCACTTAGAATCCTTGGATGAAGATCATCAATCTTCATTACAGAACAATGAGGCGGCCAAAAAATGGTCAAAAGACACCTTTGATCGCCATGTCAACCGTTTCTCATTTCACGAAGGCGACCTCGTCCTTGCTTATGATATCGCTTACGATACCCTTGGTCATGGAAACTTCGAGTCACTATGACATGGCCCCTACATTATCCAACATTGCCTCACCAAAGGTGCATACATCCTGGCCTCTCCCAAAGGCCTCTCTCTCAAAGAACCCATCAACGGGTTATACTTAAAGAAATTTTATGCCTAAGCATAGCAATTCTACTTTAGGTTATTTCTGTTATAGTGTTTTTAATCTTTTTTCCATCCCTCACGTCTAAACTATCATTTGTGCTATTGACAGATGCTTTCTTCACTGGCCTACCACATCGGTTACGCCGACGGCGCCAGCCATTGGACACAAAATCTCGCTTCGACATCTTGGGCCCTATATACCCCCTCACATGAAATGCTCCACTCTAGCGGCATATGTTTGGGTTTCGCAACCAACAACCAATCCGAATACACTGCCATCATTGGCCTCCTTGCCGATGCCCAGCATCATCGTATTCGTCACCTTAGCATATTTCTCGACTCTCAACTAGTCATTCTCCAACTCAACAATGTGTACCGCATCCGCGATCCTTGCCTCTTTCACAAATACCTACAAGTTAGACTTTTATCTTGACATTTTGATTTCATTACATTTACACATATTCCAAGACAATTGAATCAAATTATAGATAACTTAGCTAACCTTGTGTTAAACTAGCATATATCGCATCAAGATACCTCTACACGTACATAAAACTATCAAAAACATGTCATAGAAAATATAGATTAGACATCATCAACACATTAAAAAACACATGTAAACATCACATAGACCCCAAAATGTATACTCATATATATATAAATCGGTCCATAGTGCCATCAAAATGTTTACATACAAATATACAAACATCCACGGGCTAGTGAAGCACCTCGCCACAAAATTGGTGCCACTACACCAAAATGGGCTCACCAACCTATATAAAAAATACAAAAATACATAGAGTGACACTCATGGTGCCTCTAGAGAACCACCTCCTGCCCCTCCCTTAGGCGGTGATCCCCCATCCACTACTAGTCCCTTCGGATTGGGAGGTAATCGTCTGGTTATCGCAGCACCTGCTACTGCTGCTCGCCGCACCACGGCCCACCATGGTAGAAGAATTCCCACACACTGCTCCAATATGCCCTCATCCTAAATGCATGACCACATGCCCTCAGGCACACCCTGTAGCACTACCTCTAGGCGATGACGAATATCCTCAAAATCTCCCCTGGCATCCACTGGAGGAGCATGTGATGGCCCAACACCTGGGTCATCAAAACGATGTCTCCTTGCTACTCTCTCATCCTCAACTGGTCTCACCTCGGCATCCTCGTGTTTATGTCTCTCTCTTGCCTGTGGCCCTCCCCGCAATGGTCTCCCTGGCTCCTAGCGAGCTGATGCTCTCAACAACTCAACCTCGCACCCGCGAGGTCCCACATTTGCACATACAAACAACCAAATGATAGTATCAGCATCTATAGAAAATACACATGTCATGCTATCTCAAAAATCAACATATCAAAAATCATAAACATACCTCGATGATCAAACACCTCCCTTGGAGGTAACCCCATGTCCAGATCACCCCGGAAGTCAACACCAACATAAGTATACTACAGTATAACCTATGGCATATGATGCCACACCTATTCCGCCTCAGCTGTGAAAAAATGGCCACCCTCACCACCACCATGGCGAACCAATATCATCGACCACCGCCTCAATCGCGAATCTCATGCACTAGGAATGCCCAATAAAATTCTAGGGTGCAACATAGGCACCCTCTCCAAAAGCCAGGCCACCAAGATGGACCCAAAGGCAAAGTCCCAAGTGTCAATGGATTGACATCGGTCTAGCTTCCCTAACATCCTGGCATGCAGCGTAAGCCCCCAGGCAAAGTGCTCACCGGCCAGTGCCCTCCCCATAACACTCAGCTGACCACCACTGATCCGCTGAGTCGCGAGCGACCCATACATTCTCACAATCATCACTACTACACAACGATGCACTAGAGAAACCATCGCCCCGATGCTCACAATAGAGCCTAGCATATAGTTCTCCCTTGAATAGTACCTCCAGCCCAATGTCGCTAATGACACGTCCACAGGTAACACCGGCTCCGCCGGTAGGGGCGTTCCCCGAAAGGAGAGCCCAATCAAAAAGTATATATCCTCCACCGTAGTGGAGATGATCTGCTCTCCCCGCACCATAAAGAAATGCAGGTCCGGACTCCACATCCGGATAAGAAACTGCATGAGATACTCCTGCGCCCATATCAACTGGTACTCGAAGAACTTCAGCAGCCCACAGGCTTCCAAAGTGGCATGTACCCCCGACTCCTCAATAGCCATGGCATCCCTTAGCTAGGACCAATCCCACTCTCGCCAGTCGACCAGCATTGTGCAAAATGATCACCTGCAACCAAATAATACAGTCCTAGGTGAGCCATATTGACCATAAAAAACATTAAAAAAGATGATTTTTTCACCCGTCAGCCTTGCCCCCAAGGCGTGGCTGTTTAACCCACAGGCGTGCACATATGTGCACATGTTCACCCCACAGACATGCACATATGCGTGCCTGTCCATCCCATAGGCGTGCATACATGTGCGCCTATCCATATCACAAGTGCACATACGTGCGTGCCTTCCCACCCTACAGGGGTACCTCCATGCGCCCCTATCACGAACACAGGTGCGCATCAAATCATGCTTATCCACTACATAATCATGCACCCATGCGTGGCTATGTAGCAAAGAGGTGCACATATCATGCATGCCTTTGTCCCCCCTATGAGCACACCCATGCACGGCTATCCGTATAACAAGCACGCACGAGTGCACTCATATTTTTGGATCGCCCGCGCACTTGGGGGCCCACACTCATAAAATCCCCTGTACGACCCTTCGTATAGACCCTTCCCATAAATGGAAAATCTACTTCTATGCAGGATGATAAGACTACCAACCTGAAGCTCGATGGTCCTATATCGGCTACCTCATTCTCCAAAAATATCCAAAACTTCTCTGAATACCTCTCGTCCAGTCACTCTCTCAACAAGTACAAATGAGGTGGCAATGTGGGCCCTACAACTATATATAGGCCTTTCCTCCAAACTTCCAATCACCATTCCGGGAGCTCCGGGTGTCCGTTCTTCGATCCGTCTTCAACCATGGGATCAACATATTGTCATCTACATTAAGAAATTCCCCAGGCCACTTTTTATCCTTAGCCCCCAGGGCACCATTTTTTCACACCCCTTCCAGGTACGCATGCTCATATTCAAAATTATCACATAAATGCTCGTATGTTCAATTCTCTTCAGATATTGTTCACGTCGGGTATTTGGTTTTCATGTTTGCAAGTACTTGGTCATCATACATCAACACAATCCCTTCAGGTATATAATTAGCACTGGAATGTAATCATTCCCTTTGAATCTCACTTACATCTCTAGTCACACCCTCTGACATTTGCCTCTAGGATCCCCATCTCCGGCTCTGCAGTACCAACACCTCCATCACATCTTCGGTACTGTCACCCAGTAGCACTCTCCCCCCCATGAGTGGTCCCATTCATAGCACCTTTTTTCATTTTGACACTCATGCTATTTTTCAACCCTTTAGGGATGGGAGTCCCGGTAGTCTTACATCATGTCATGAATCAACCACATATTCCTTCTCCTTCTTTTGCTAGCTTTCCCACTGGACTCCCAGATTATCTCTTCAAGGTTCTATTTTGACTACACCTCCACAGTATCATGAGCCCTCCATTTCATCCATAATCAATTTTCCCCTCTGCAAATTTCCCTTCATTTCACCTACCTCATACAAAAACCCACCCATGGGGCCCCCACCCTCCACCAGTTCTCCAAGAAAATTGCGAACTACCTGGGCCAACCATATTACATTGGGGCACCCATTTATGTATTTGTACACTCATCCCAAATTATTCTTTATTTATTTGGTACACTATAAAAAGCCTTTGTTACCAGCATTTACATCTCCTTTTGTCACCACCTTTGACGACCTTCTTCCCTTTTTAGGCAAACGCAACCCATGTCACCTTTGGTTGGGGCACTCCTTATCATCTACCCCTGTTGACATCATCCATATACTCTGAGTATCCCACAGGCCACTTACCTCTTCCCTCTAAGTTTTTTCACTTTCTCCCACCTCTGGCACAACTTATCCCCTGTCTTGTTGTTCCCCTGACACTCGACCTAGTTGAACGGTTGCGGCCACTTATACCTCACATATACCCCCAACCAAGGGCAGTCTTGAGGCTTCCTCCATATTGACTTCGTCCATGTACCTCCTCCAGTTCCTAACCTCACCTAGTAGATTTCACGGATCCCTTTGCTTCTTGGAGTCGTTTCCCCCTTTTTGTCGACATCAACACAATTTCCAGAAGGGTGACAATATCTTGACTCTCATTAGCTTTCCAATGAGAGGTCTCGGACGACACAGGGAGAATCACAATTGCTCCCTACTATCATTGACCCCCGTAACATTCAAATTCAACACTTTCTCATGTTACGATGGGTCTTACTGTGTGACTATTGCAGTTATTTCTTATATTCGTCGAAGACCTCTGAACATGGTCGGGCTATCAATGCCTACAGAATCTGTGATATTTCTTACAAATGTCACCGCCTACTATTTAGAGTATGTTCCTCAATAGAATTGTCTTCTTCCTTTATAACGGCCACCCCTGAGGGAGCTGCAGTTGTCTACATCAACACATTATTCCTTTTTGAGTTACATGACATGATCATGGGGCATGCCCGCCTCGTTTGTACACAGTTTATTTTTACACACCTTATGGAAGGTTGGGTTCTATAGGTTCCCTTCTCCCTCCAACGGGTAACTCTTGAAAATCCCACTATCTCTCTCTCTTACAACGACACTCTCAGTAGAAGAAACATTGATGGATTTCAGCTATATGTATGCTCCTAACCTCATCCATCAGGGGGCATCTATTATCACTAAAATTTCGTCCGCAAATGGTTACAAGAATTCAGCATCATCAAATAGTTATGAGGTCACCCATGGACCAAAATTACCACAAAAGAATTTCCAAAGGGTCAAAAACTATACAACCAGTGACAAAATTAAATTTCACTATGACGACATAGGGCACATGCGCACATGTGCAAAACATAAATGCAGGAAAAGAACACATGCGCCCAATGTGCGACTGTGGTCGCTAAAATCCATGTACATCTAAGAACGACTTATTTATGAGAGTGGTCGGCCTCCCACCCACTTCTGGTTCAGCTTCCATGTGGATTTGACACTCAAATATGGATTGGATCTGATTGGGTGGCTGGTCAAAGACCTAAAAATTCCCTAATTAGCCTCTTTCAATACTACACGCTGGTTGCACAATATCTCAAAGAGGTGCTATAAAAAGGCCATGGGTGCACTTCATTTTTTAAGGAATTCAATAGAAAAGTTATGTTGCTACTATTCTCTTGACGAATCCTCTATTCTCATCAAGAGTATACTAGCACCATTACATTGGGCAATCCATCTCACCCCTTGAGTGGATTAGCAAAGAATTCTTTCACCATTTTCATTCAAAGTTGTAAGAAGAGCTTATTTGTGGGGGTCCAAGAGACATCCCTTGGAGGAAGAAGGAACTCATATTCCTCTTTCTTCTTGGTGTTTTATTTCACTGATATAAACCTTACCATTGGTGACATGGGTCTTATTGTTTCTTTTGTCCTTATGTCCCTATGCTCATTAGTTTAGTTGTTATTTAATTTATTAGTTTAATTCTTATTTTTTCTTCTATATTTCTTTCTCTAACCCTTTTCCTTACAGTTGTCCTGCTTAGAAAACCCAACTAAGCTTGCAAGCACCCCTGTTTTTCTCACTAAGGTGATGAAAGAGGCACAACAGTAGGTTTCTCCAGTTCCACAAGAGGTGAAATTTGATCTATGATGGGGGGAGTTGGTTGTGTGTCCTCAGATTCTAGGGCCTCATCTAACATTCTATCCTCAGAAGAGGTGGGATATAAGCTATTAATATGGAATAAGTTTTTTTCATGACATTTATGGGTTGGAAAATACTTTTCATCATAGTAATAGCAAAGTCCTTGCTTCTGACATTCAACCATTTCGGTTAGAGATATCTTTTGGACCTTCAAAGTTTGTGTTGGAGTAGGGGTATCCCCTAGACGAGGGTGGGTTGTAATGACCAAACGAAGGGGTTGGGAATGCTCGAGAAAATGGTGAACGAACAACTGAATGAAGATACAGGTGGCAGGGGCCATTGTGGAGGCTTAGGTAGAATTATACCTCAATGATCAACACAAAGTAAGAAGTTTTTTGGGATAGGTGGAAAATAAGGGTATCATAAAGGGGGTTCGTTCCATGGGAAAAATAGTCTTAAAAGTGATAGGTACCATGAAAATCGTGACAAAGAGAGGAATCCAATGGGAGGGGTCCCAAATGAGGGTGTATGGAAGGGGGGTTTGGTCCATGGAAAACAATAGTATTAAAAATGATAGGTACCACTGCAAATAGGACAAAGAGGGGAATCCAATGGTAGAGGTCCGAAATAAGAGTGTTGGTGGGACCACTACATTTTTTCACTACTTTGGATTTACACTCTAATATGAATAATACTTTAGTTTCAAAATGCCAAAATTATTAACAATAAAAAACCTATAGTAATTTTGCATCCCAAAAGAAGGAGGCAAGGTTGCATGACAATAGAGCTCAATTGTTCCTATTCTATTTTTTTCATAAGGGAAGGATTTTCAGGGTTCCTACAGAAAAGGGTTTTCCTCACATTATATCTCTCTAATATACATGTGGGGTCGAATAGTAGTACTTTTCCTAATCTCTCAAGGAACCAACTAAGGAGGCTCACCTGTACCCTTATCCGTACTAACCGATTACCGAGGTACTAGAGAGTATATTCCATAGTGTTGTTTTCAGTGGCACTATAGTAGTTAGGATTCCAATTCCAGATGATCTAAGGATAGTTTAAGGATATTCTCGAGGTCTTATGATATACCATAGGTACGAGGAAGAGAAAATCCATGTACATGTGTTGTCTAATGTGCTACTACTCGAAGGGGTACCAACAAGGGTTACAAGAGTGTCCAACAATGTGAGCTTAAAAACCTCTTGTATTCCTTACATGTATACTTCTCCAACCACATATTTATGCGTTGAATGATATATATATGTAGTTTAAATATGTTGGAACACGTCTCTAGGCGACAAATTTCTAAAAACAAATCGGTGCATGTTGGCCCAGGAAAGAGCTTTGATACCACTTGTATTATGCTTAGCCTGAAAGAGATAACACAACAAGCAAATATACCTGAAGAATAACAAGAACATTCAATTGAGAGCAGAAATATAGTATTGATAGCACCAAGAAATCTTTGTTCACTTGTCTCTTCAAGGGGGAAACCTATAAAATGAGTAGATATCTCTTATAATAATACTGAAAACAAACTCTCTCATACCTCCTACTCGTATTTATGCTAATTCTATCTTCTAAGGAACATTCTAGTGGAAGATCTTTCTAGAAGCGAAAGATTTTATTAGGTCTTCTTACATTGACTTGTTCACCTTTATTTAATACGCCTTATGAACTAATGACATCCTTTATTACATGGAAAATATATCATGCTAACTAATTACCAACTAAGACAGGTTAGGGTCAGATCCTAACAAATATCGACTTCATTGCCAAATGTATGGAAGATTTGGGGAGATTGTAGAATTTACTACTAATTACAACCTTAATAGCCTCCCCAATGTATTGTATAATGGAAATGTCATTGTCTTAATTCATGAAAGGAATGGTACCATTGATATTTTATGGTGATAGGGACATCTTCATACATGTGCAAGTCCTACTCTTTGGGGGCACCATGCATGTTTCCTGTGAACCCCTATAGAAGTTCCTCCCTAGTTATGTAATAACAACAACCCTTTGTGGGATGCAATGTTATTTCACCCATATCCATCCTATGTGTTTTTTCCACTGAGAGAATGAACTTGGTCTTTCTGGATCCGATAGAAGCCATTGACTACCTCCTAATTCTTTATTCTTACAGTATTCATTTGTTTTCTCAATCGGCTTAAGTGGGATTGAGTGAGAAAGTGTTCATTATTATTCCACATATTGTGTAGAAAACTCCATTCTTCCCACATGTGACTCCTTTATACACCTTGTGGGAAATGAAGGAATTGGAGGAAAATACATTTTTATGGGTAGCTTCTACAGGTCCTTTAAGTATTGCATGTACATCCCATGTTGCTACTTGGA
>JASDQU010100883.1:442006-456172 GCA_032191745.1 Picea mariana
TATATTTTGTTCTTTTTTCTTGGTCACAAATGCACAAGGGGGATGTTTCAGGAGGGTAATTCTATATTCTTATGACATTTCTTGTGAGGTGACCTAGAGAGTTTCCTACCCGTAGCCATGCAAGACCATCTATCTCCAATTATTCTCCCCCACCAATAGGGGATCCTTAATCTTCCTATATTTCTCCTACATCTCTATTATTCACCTCATCTTCCTTCGAGGTAGTGGAACTCCACAATAGATAAGGGGCTCAGACTTCATCTCTTGGGACCCTAGGACCACCACTACTCCTACTAATATTACTACTACTTGTATCATCACTTGACACCCTACTCTCAACGTCGTGCCTCTTTGCAAGTCTATCTTCACCTATGCTCATCCCTAGCACAACACACTCTTATTCACTTCCTCTTGGTGTGGTCTCCTTTCTCTTCATCCTAGGCCTAACTCCTCATTCTGTGCCCCTAGTTATTTTCCTTCCACTCCTTTTTCCACTTTCCTTCTTAACTCAACTCTTCTTTCCTATATCTTGTCTCTTTCTCTCTTCTTCTCCTCTGGGTCCATCCCATTCCTCACCTCATCTCAACAAATTTTGGATCCTCTTCCAAGGATCAATCTCTTCTCTCACTTTTCCCCTATCTTCTCACCCCCCAGTGCTAGGGAATTCTACTCAACCGTCCTGTAAGGATCCATGTGAATCATTCCTTTATCTATGAGAAACATCTTTATCCAGAGTGAGATTTATTCTATGATTTGTTATATTGGAACTTCCTCGAATTTTCTTTTAACGTTGCTGAAAGAATCATTTTACTCCACAAAAAATTTGATAATATATCCCTCCTTTATTCAAAAAAACCATAAATCAATGGCTCAAGTCCACTTATTTTCCAATCCCTTCATCCTATCAAGTGTGCATTTATCCCAAACCATTGGCTCTAGAGGGAATAGTGAAGAATTGGTAGCAGTTTTCCTTTTCATCCATTCATACAATAGAAAAGAAAATTTAACAAAGAACATCTCATGCATATTAGTGTATAGATACTTATCTTTCCATATTTTCACATTAACTCTTAGACCTTGAGTTTCCTATAGGGTAAAGTCATGTTCCTTCATATTTATCCAATCTTGAATTGAATTCATCTTTCAATAC
Organism: Picea mariana; assembly: GCA_032191745.1. Lineage (NCBI taxonomy): Eukaryota > Viridiplantae > Streptophyta > Pinopsida > Pinales > Pinaceae > Picea > Picea mariana. The sequence goes on from JASDQU010100883.1 coordinate 443,157, forward strand.
AAGAATTTCAAGTGCTAGCAAAACATCCATTTTTTGGGTAATTTCATGATTACAAGAATCCTTCTTAACATTGGGGAGGTTTAAGACCCAAGGTTCTCCCAGATTTGACCAACAAAACCCCCAAAGCATTGACATATCAATATTCATCCAAGGCCAAATAATTTCTCACCTGAAATGCAATGATGATCACAAAGACCATCTGGTCTTGTTTTCGGGATGAAATGATAAATACACAAAGATCCATCTAGGTTGATGTTCATAGATTCCATAATTGAAAACTTATTATCATTAATATGAAAAAACAATATACACACATGTTCAAATGTGACATAAGTAACACATGATATATCAGAATCACAACATCTTTATTGTCTTCATCATTCCATCAAACACATGTATACACTAAGAAAATCATATGTGACAACAATAGAGTCTTGTATCCCTAAGATAATTCCCATATTTACAATACATTGCACCATGCACGTTCTTTAAGACCTCAACACATAGTAGACTCAGAATTACAATCAAAAGCATTACAACAATAGAATACTACAGAGGGTCAGAGCAAGCTCTTCAGTGATAAACAACAACAATGACCTAGTGAATCAACTCAAAAACCATTTATTTTTCATCCTTTCTTTCTTTTATGGCCTTCTTGGCTCTGGAGCTCTCTCTTTATTGATTCTACTACACTCTCTCTATTCACTAATAATATCACATGCTTCTTTGATCCAAAAAGGATCCATATAAGTCTAAGGATAACTCAGAATTCACAGAAGCACCTTAGGAAGCTCAGAATGACCTCAATAGATAGAGAAAATGAAAAAATTCAAAGTCCTAAATACTCAATGAAATTGGCATCATCGCGAAGAGTGCATCCCAATATTTACAACGGTGTAAACGAATTATCAAACAAATTTACTGATCAAAAGATATTTGTGGTCAAAGTTTTGGTCAACCTAGACTAATCAGTAGGGATGAGTCAACATCCATACTGCTAATGTCAGCATTAGTATGGATGATGTCAGCATCTATACAAGGTACGTGGCACACATAGAAGAAGAAACATGTCATGATGATGTCAGAATGATGACATGGAAACACCAAAGGTTGCCACGTGTCACTCATTTTTGGCATTTTTCGGTTAGTCTGTGGACCAATGGAAAAGTTCCATGTGGCAGTTCATACAACTACGTGGCAAATCGTACAACCACCCGATAGGTGACATGGAAAGATGATATGGTAGGGATGATGTGGAATGATAGTGCAGTGTGGCTATGTGGGCCAATGAAAGGTCACCACATGGCCTAGTCATGGGTTGCCACGTGGTAGCGAGAAAATGCACAGTGAGTTTCAGCAACCGAAATTTTCAAAAAAAGGCACGGTTGGCTAGCGCCAACCCCCAATCCGCCATATTCGAATAGTTATCCCACCATATATGGCTGGTTGAAACCACCTACCACCAAATATAACGCCATAACTAGAGTTAGCAAGGATCCCATAGTTTATATGTTGGAAATATATATAACAAGCAATGTATTAAAAGGGGAGGCCCGCGGGTTTGACCTCGGGAACTCCCCAACAAACACTCTTTAAATTTCCTCTGCTAACCGTTGGACCAAACAGTCCCATTGGTTAATCCGCCCACCTTTTTTATTTTGTTAGTGTCATCATTTTTTCAGTTAGAGCTAGTCTTAGTCGAGTCAGAGTCTGTGTGTCAAAGCATGTTAGGTCAGGTACTGAACCACAAATTGGTTGAAGTCAGCAAGTGGTTGGTTGGACCTTGGAGTCAAGAAGGGATTTCAGAACCAAAACATGTGTAAGTGGTAAAGGTATTTTCCCAAAGAGTCGGGTCTGATTAGAAGAAAAGGTTCTACATGCCTAAGGTCGAGGAATGCTTTTAAATAGAAGTCACATCGGCAGATGAAGTGACCATCATCAACTCATTATGAAGTTAGAAAGAATGGAAAATCACGACGCTCATATCACATATGCTCTATAGCTCTTATCAACTCTAATTCACACACTCCGAAGTATACTCGTCGCGCGGTTGTACTGCGAAAATATTCAGCTTGCTTCGAAACATCTAGTCACCATGGATTCGGTGTCGCCTGGAACAATTTCATCTCTCACCCACCTGATTATAAATTATGATCTCTCTGCATGTATTCTGTTCACCAGTTGATTTTATGCATTGCCTATAATTCTTCTCGTGAGCCTAGGTCAATTGATATTACCACCTTTGTCTTGTGCCAAATCCACCACGTACAGAACAAATAAGCGTTGCACCATGACGACATCCCAGAAGATAAGGAAGGGTGCACGAAGTGGCAAGAATGTTGGGCTAGATTCTTAAAGCTTGATGTTGGTCAATGAATATCTGGAGGTCAAAGGGTCTTTTGAATAGGTTGGATGCATGGCCTTTTGCAAGAAAATCGAAGGTTTCAACATGAAACTAATGGAACAGTTCGCACTCAATTTCAACAGGTCCCACGCAGTAATTGCAGGTGTCTCTTTCCATGTGATAGAGAAAACTCTATCGGCTGCAATAGAGATCCCTCCATGCAGCGAAAGTTTTTTTAAAGGCATGCCTTTACACACACGGTGCTATGAATATTTCATCAAGCAAGACTATTTAAGTGGGAAAGTCAAAATGATCATTCCAAGTAGATATTTCTAGGAGCCCTTTCGAAAACTGCTGAGATTAATTAGGAAATATTTCACCTGTGAGGGAAGGTTTGATAGAATACATTCACATCACATTAGATTGTTGATGCATTTCACAGGAAGTATACTGTTAAATATTCTCTTCTTCTTGCACCAAAGCCTCCAAAAAATGGAAACAACTGGGATTCATTTCTACTTACATCGGGCATCCCCAAGGATCCAAAATGATATTCTACTCTACCCGTGGAAAGGGTAACATCACACCGCACATAGGCTGATGCAGGAAGGGTTGCAGATGTAGGAAAGACATTGGAAGACCTGTCCCCCCAACAACCGATACCCTGGAGAAGGGGCAAGCCAAGGAAGAACAAGGAAGTCGAGGAAACCCAAGGACTGAGTGAGCCACCTGCAAAGTCGGTCATCGAAGAGTTACTCATGCATGCCATTCAACTAGAACCTGTCAAAGGTCCAAGTCGAGAAAATTGGGGTAGAAGGAGGAGGATAGACGCTGAAGGCACATATGTTCATGAGCCTTCGCAGCAGTTGAAGCAAGCACAACTCACTCTTACTGAGCTATACCAGGAAAATAGGGAGATGAGACAATAGTTAGCAGTAAATACCCTCAAAGCATCAGCATCACAAGGTTGCGAGGGAAATGTCACTTGGCTCAAAAAATATCTCAAGGAAGAACAAAACACAATCATACAACTACGAGAGACACATAGGATGTCGAAAGAAAGGAATGTGAAAAACTTCAAGGAATGTGGACTGGCCATGGAGAACGTCCACGCATCTCTGGCCAGCACGCAGAAGAAGATGAAAGGGAACACGGTTCTTTAAAGGCAAGTGATGAATCTAAAAAGGCATAACTGGTCTCTCAGAAGAATGCTTCAGGTATCAAAACTACAGATGATACTAGAAGCATGATTAACCGACTCCATTTTTGTCTTCTTAGACGTGGCAAAGATTTTGTTTCCCCGCATCTTGTTTCCTATTAGGAAGTGGGGACTCTGACATATATCCACGTGGAAAACTTACGATGCACAGCGATGAAATCCCATCTATTGAAAAGGACAAGTCTACGTTGGACGTGTGAAAATTTGAGGAGTGACATGGTTCCCTAGCTGGGGTCATCATCTTGGAAACACTTGCGACAATCTATAGTCACCCACCACATACACGTACCAGAAAATGATCGCGCGAATGAAATCAAGGTTGTTACAATGGGTGTCAGGAGTATGGAAAAGTACTTGATCATCCAGGTACCCTGTCAAAGGAAAGCATCAACACATCACTCTCTAACGACGATTTCTTTTTGAATACTAAATCATTGTAGCAAAGACGAGCGATTATGGTGCGACCAAGAACAACTAGTTTTTATTTTTGGCCATATAGCAGAGAGTAGTCAGAGCCTAATTTCTAGGGATAGTAGTTAGGAAGTAGGGTATCCTTAGTGACACACCCTTGTCTATATATTCCATATTTTCAATGTAAGACAGGTTGGTTTGCAAAAAAGTGTAGAAAATGACTATTGAATGTATTTTTGATCTGACTGGAACTTAATGCAAAGGTCCTAAAGCTTTGATGAAACGATTATAATGGTGACAGTTTGATGTATTTTATTCTCTCTTTGAGTATGTTCTTTCATGTTTTCTTTATATTCACATATGTATTTTCTATCTAAATCAGAATGTGATTTTGAATCTAGAATTCACTGCATGGTGCTCTACATTTGGTGCTCTAGATTTGGTGCTCTAGTGAACTCTAAATTCACCCCCAATGGTGCTCCGAGTTGCTTCATGTTTTTTTCTCTCAGCACACACAATGATTTTTAACTGAAATATTGTTTCTCATTTAGCCTTTATCCTCTTGAGTTCAGTCACTAAGTCATTTTTTTTTATCATTTTATTAAATCGACTCCATAGCCCAATGTATTTCTTTCTTTCTCCAATAAAACCAGAAAATATTGTTTAAAGGTGTTAAATCTGTCCGATATTTTAAATCCATATCCTGTATAGATATGAAGTCTCTAGAGAGAGCCCTCTCCAATTCTGAAAGGCTAGTTTCAAGCCTTAAAGTTGGTTTGTTGGTTGCCTTTGTCATTCTTTTTCTCTGTCGAATGAAGTTTACAAAGCGCTAACATTCTGGAGTCGTTGTCAGGGACAAAATTGAATAAATTTTCCTTGGGAAAATGACTAAAGCTATAGTTTGACCTCTATGGGTAGCAGTGGGGAAAACATCTGTATTGGATGAAAACTTCACCCTATCAACTCCAGTGAAAGAGACCAGTACCAGATAGTAGCGCCATTCAGAAAACCTGGCTCCGAGGACCATTTATGCCAGTGCCATTCTTGACCTGGACCCTGTAGAGACTATGTATGATCCCGAGATACTTTTGTGTAGGGTAAGGGAGAAGGCGTAAGGCCTATTCTATTACCTAGACAAAAATTTATCCTTTCCTAAGGACAGGGATCAAAGAATTGACGACCTCAACTTTGACACCATATACAAACAAACTTTGTTTAGGTCTAAATCGGAAACCAACTTGGACCATATAGTCTTTGACAAGGAGAATTTTCGATCTCTAATACCCAAAAATATCCTGCAAGATGAAAATCCCACATAGAAAATCCCCAAAATATCAAACCCCCCTAGAGAAATGTCTTCCATATTTGGCCCCCTTATTCTACCAGCCCAAATGTATGATTTTCTCTAGAACTATAGCTAAAGGATAAAACTATATGATGTTGAAGGAAATGTATTTTCCCAAAACCACTTGGATTGGTTCAATGATTTCATTCATATAGAAGGGTTAGACCATGAAGATGAAAATATGATATTGTTTGTGCAGAGTACTTCAGGGGAGGTTAGAAATTGGTTCAAGGCCCTCCCAACAAAAAGAATTCCATACTTCACCGCATTTGAAACATCATGCATTTCTATATGGGGAGACAGAAAGAATCCTTTGCAGTTGTTGATGAAGTACAACAATATAAAAAGAGTGCTGGAGGAGACAGTGCAAGAGTTCTCAGCCCATTTCATGAGGTTTTACAACTCAATTCCTGTAGAAGTTCACCCGCCTCCTAGGGCTGCCCAACTTCGATACGCTGACTCCTTTGACAGTGATTTCGCCTTGTTTTTTAGGGAGAGAAGATATGCAAACTTAGACACCATTATGAGTGATGTGATTGAATTCAAGGTAAACCTGATGGCATCCAGAAAGATCAAAAAATGATTCAACAGAGGTAGGAAGGAACCACAAGGGGATACGCAACCATCAACTTCTCAACCCTCAAAGGACAAGTTTGACTTGATGATGAATATGATGGAAAAGTTGATGGAAAGAATGCATGTGGGAAACAAACTCACCGCCTGAGAACAACATGACCCCCAACCCATAAATTAGAACCCTAGAACAGGTATGGTCCCACAGATCAGGAAGAGGGAACAAAGATACCAGGGAAACCAACAAATAAGTCCCATGTTCCAAACAATTACATGGATGAAGATTTTGATTAGATGTTCCAAGATCAAATGCATCGTTGCAACAACAAGGACATAGGAGTTTTCATGATGAAGGGATAACATGATCAATACATGAGTGAAAATGATGATATTATGATGGAGTTGGATGACACGTTGTCTTGGGAAATGGAGAAATTCATTAAAGGTAATCACAATTCCATCATGTAGTTCCAAAATAAATACAACCTGAGGAGAAAAAAGGCATCTACAAAACCTCATCACACAAATTCCATAAGGAAACCTTTAGTGGATACCCCTTCCACAAGCCAACTGAAGAAAGACAACCCGACTAAGGAAGCAATGGAAAAGGAAAATTCAAAGGAGGTAGTTGTAAGGAAAGCACTAGAAATGAGTTAGGAGACATGCATCAAGGAGGTAGAAAAATTTAAAATCTGCGTCCCTTTCAATGAGCTCATCGATAAAGGAGAATGTCGGGATTAGATTATTAAAATTTTGAAGATGGGAGAGACTCCTGACACTTTGAACGTCCAGGATGATGACCCTGCCATTTTGTTTGGTCCACACGTGGACGAGATGGGTGACACTGAGGATGTTCCCCCAATCTATGTTAGTCTCAAGGTCCCTAACACAAAATTCCATAATTCCATGTTGGATTCAGGTGCATCACACAATCTCATGCCCAAATTGATCATGGACGAGTTGGGTTTGGACATCACCAGGACCTATAAGGATCTTTTTTCTTTCGATTCAAGGAAAGTCAAATGTTTGGGTCTGATCAAAGTTTTGGTTGTGTCGCTAGCCCAAATCCCTTATAATAATATGGTTATGGACATGGTCGTGGCTGACATACCTCCTAAGTTTGGCATGCTATTATCCAGGTCATAGGCCACAAAATTGAAGGGAACTCTCCAAATGGACATGTCGTACGCCACCATCCTTGTCTTTTTCCAAGAGAGATGGTTGTATAGGGAAGTACTGTTGAAATACATGGTGATTAGTAAGATGCAGTTGAATAACCTCCCTATCTACTCTGTCGACACTGATATCGGCTCGTCCATATTTTACAATGACCTGAGATTTGAATAAGAAGAGTCGACGATCGTGATGAATGTCGAGGATAAAGTTGTGTGACGAGCAACAGAGTGAACGTACCCAAGGAACCATGCAGATAATGAGATGTGGAACATGAGTTTCGATGGAGATGTTAGCAAGGAAGGGGTGTGGGTTGGTGTATGGATAAGTCCTCCCAAGGTGAGCACAAAACTATGCTCATACAAACACACCTTCGATTGTACAAATAACATGGCTGAGTATGAGGCACTTATTCTGGCCCTAAGAGTTTTGAAAGAGTTGGTCACAAAGAGGATAGCGGTGCATGGATACTTCAGTCTAATTATAAACCAAGTGAAAGGAATATACCAATCCAAGCACCCCCGATTGAGAGAATACAAAAACCTAGTGTTGAACCTCCTCGAATAATTCTCGAAGTATAATTTATCAGTGATCCCAAGGAGGAAAAATCAAATTGTGGATTCCTTGGCCACCTCAGCCTCAGTTTTTAAATTCCCATTTTGCCCAATATAATGTATGAGATCAAAGTCAAACATAGGTCAGTGGTGCATGATAATATCAAGTATTGGCAGGTGTTTGAGGATGACAAACATGTGGAGATATTTCTTCAAATGAGCAACTAGTTCGCTAATATAAACATTGATGATGAGTGTTGTTGTGACGAAGATGAAAGTGCATATGCACATAGTAACAACGACCCTTTATAGAACCAGATAGCTAGGAGGGACATAGTACAAATAAATAATAATATCATCCTAAAGGGATTAGTTCCATTGGAAAAGTTGTTTGATGAAAACGATGTGGCTAGAAATCCCAAGGTCACTGCAAACGATGAAGATGTTTAGGATTGCAAAATTATGACCTAGGAGAATCTGAAGATAATCAAATTATCAAAAAAATTTATTGTGGAGATCAAACAGGACTATATCAATCTCATGAAGGATTTTCTTGACGTATTCACTTGGAGTTATGATGACTTGAAATTTTATGACACTAAAATGATTCAACACGTCATTCCTCTCAAAGAATACCAAAAACCTTTCAAGAAAAAGATAATATGAATAAATCCCCTGCTGCTACCGCTAATTGAAAAGGAGGTAATGAAACTCTTCGAAGCCAAAATTATCGTTTCTTTAAGGTTTTCAAAACGGGTTTCCAATCTGGTTCCTACAAGGAAAAGGAGCGGTGAAATAAGGTTGTGCGTAGATTTTCAAAACTTGAATAAAGTGTCCCTCAAGGAAAACTAACCGCTCCCTAAGATGGACTATATTCTGTAGAAGTTAGTTGGGTCCGAGAAGAATTTTATGCTGGATGGATTTTCAGGTTATAATTAGATCATGGTACACCTAGATGACCAAGAAAAGACATCTTTCGCGACACCATGGGGGACGTTCATGTATGCTAAGATGCATTTCGGCCTTATGAATGTTGTAGCTACTTTCCAGAGGGAAATGGACATATCATTTGATGAGGAAAATGACAAAATTATCGTGATCTATCTGGATGACATCAGAATGTACTCTGAATTCGACGAACAACACCTTGGGCATCTAAAGAAGGTCTTCAAAAAATGCAGGAAGTTTTGCATATCTTTGAATCCGAAAAAATCACATTTTGGAACGAAAGAAGGGAAAATTTTGGGGCACATAATCTCAAAGGAAGGTATAAAGATAGACCCCAGCAGGGTAGAAGGAATCCTGCAAATCAACACTCTATGCAGCAAGAAGGAGGTGCAGTCCTACCTGGGAAAGGTGAATTTCTTGAGAAGATTCATCCTGAACCTCGCGAAAATTATAAAGCATATCAACAGCATGCTCAGAAAGGGGAACGAGATCAAATGGAACCCCGAAGCCATGAAATCATTTGAAGATATCAAGATATCGCTGACCAAACCTCCCATGTTGGACAACCAGGACTTCACAAAGTACTTCATCTTGCTCTTATTTTCCTCAGATTATACCATTGTTGGCATAATATTACAGAAAGACAATCAGAACTTTGAGAATCCTATATCCTATTTCAGTAGGACATTGAGGGATTCTTCAGTGAGGTATGACATCATGGAGAAACAAGCATATGCCTCGATGAAAGACCTAAAGGAGTTCAAAACTTACATATTACATTCCCACATTATCACTTACGTTCCCAACAACTCATTCAAAGATATATCAACTCATCCTTACCATGAGGGAAGAAGAGGTAAGTGGATCACGAACATGCTGGAATACGACCTTGAAATCAAGCCCACAAAGATGATCAAGGGACAGGGCCTCACAAAAATGATGGTGTAATTGAACTGCGATGTTATAGGAATCAACTTCATTACTGATCTATTAGAGAATATTCATGAAGAAACAATCGCACAGGTTTCACAGAAGTTCATCGATTCACCTTGGTATATGGACATCATGTATGTGTTGAGGAATCTGTAAGCTCCTCCAAGGTTAAGTAAGACCAAGGCCATATTCTTAAAGATCAAAGATACTAAGTTATGCATCTTGGATAACTCCTTGTATTGGAAATATCCAGGAGGAATATTACTGAGTTTATTGCCAGAAGACGACGCAGAACAGGCTATCAAAGAATTCCACAAAGGCAATTGTGGAGGAAATCACTACTGGAAAACCACCACACATAAAATACTAAGGGCAGGTTAAAATTGTCCCAACATAATCGTAGATGTACACAAAGAAGTCTCTAGTTGCCACAAGTGTCCAATTTTTTATGGAAGGAGAAAGCTGGGATCCCTGTCATTGAAACCGATATCAGTCGAAGAACCATTCATGCAATGGGGCCTGGAATTTATAGGATATATTAATCCTCCATCCTTGGCGTAGCAAAGATGGATATTTACATCCATGGATTACTTCACGAAATGGATTGAAGAAATTTTAACGAGGCAGGCTATTAATACAGTCATCATTCAGTTCCTAGAGACCAACATCTTGTCTAGGTTTGGGTTCCCTATGAAGATCATCAAGGATAGCGCGACTGCATTTAGGTCTAAGAAAATGGATAAGTTTTGCAAGGAGTACAATATAACCCTGGGACATTCTACAATGTATTACCGACAAGGTAATGGGTTAGTAGAATCGTCCAATAAAAGATTAATTAGGATCATTAAAAGACTCTTGCAGAAAAATAAGAAGGCTCAGCATAAGAAACTTATTTACGCATTGTGGGCAGACAAAGTCACTACCAAAAAATCCATCTCCATGTCATCATTCCAAATTGTATATGGCACGGACACGATTTTTCATAACTCTTTGGGATTTACCTTCAGGAATTTGTTGCAAGAGCAAGAGGCTGAGACAGATGATTCGTAGATAAGGATAAATCAGTTGATTCACATGCAACATATGAGGGAGTAGGTCTACAATCGATCACAACTTCACCAAGACAGGATGAAGAAACATTTTTACAAGCACTCTAAACAGGAGGAATTTCAGGTGGATGATCTGGTACTGAAGTGGTATGCGAGGAATGAAGATAAGTGAAATCACATAAATTTGATCATCTCTGGACGAGCCCTTTCATAATCTGCATGTATTACGGGAATAACACATATATGTTAGAAGAGCTTAATGGGGAGGCCACTTGTTGGGGGCATGTAAACGGTAGGTTCCTCAAACATTATCTAGCATAGTAAGGTCTGTTTAAGTTTCATGTCATTGTAAATATTCATGTTATTTTTGTTTTCAAAGAAGGAATTTTGAGTCAGTGTGTCAACATAAAATTGAAGCCCAAAGTGAAGGCCCTAAGTTTACACCAAGTCTAGTTGTAACTATGTCAAAATGTCTTGGTTGTGTTTTTATTTTTTCCCGTTGTTTCAAAGTTTGGAAGTCGAATAAGGCCAAATGGTCATGCACATGGTATGTTGTTCTTTTCCACCTCACTGAGAGGGTAGCATCCCCATTGGATCCAATTGTTAGCACAATCATTTTTTCAGTTAGAGTCTATCTTAGTCGATTCAGATTTTGTGTGTCAAAGCGTGTGAGGTCAGGTATCAAACAACGAATGGGTTGAAGTCGGAAAGTGGCTGGTTGGCCCTTGGATTTGGGAAGGAATGTCAGAAAAAAAACATGTGTAATTGGTAAAGGTATTTTCCCAAAGAGTTAGGTCCTGTCAGAAGAGAAGGTTTTACGTGCCTAAGGTCGAGAAATGTTGTTAAATAGAACTCGTGTCGGCATATGAAGTGACCATCATCAGTTCATTATGAAGTCAAAAAGAATGGAAAATCATGGCACTCGTATCACATATGCTCTGCAGCTCTTATCAACTATACTTCACACACTCTGAAGTGTACCCGTCGCACAGATGTACTGTGAAAATTTTCAACTTGCTTCGAAACCTCCAATCACCATGGATTCAATGTCCTCTGGCACGATTTCATCTCTTGCCCATCCAATTGCAAATTTTGATTTCTCTGCATGTATTCTATTCACCAACCGAGTTTATGCACTGCCTGTAATTCTTCTCGCGAGCCTAGTGTTACACATCAAAATTACTCACTTCGATGGTGTCGCAAGTGTCGTCATTACAAGTGTCGCAAGTGTCGTCATTACAAGTATCGCAACTGTCAATGGAAGCATACTGTTATGATGCCTATGTTGTGCCTATAACGAAATCAGGAAGACACTTGACACACATCAAACACTTGATTTGGAATAGGAGGAATGCTTACCTGAAGTCATGAACCTTTTACCATCTGAAAACACTGAAAAAAACTAAGTTTTTGGAGGGGAGCGCTCCCCTATACCTCTTCTGGGAGTGTTGGCGCCCCCCTTAAGCCTACTGGGGAGCGCTACAGCACTCTGATGGCCCTTTTGAGGGAGCGCTGCCTATTCTGGGCAATGGTTAAGTGGTTGAGAAGAATGGGGGAAGGATCCATTCATTCTTGGAGGTCAGTTGAGCTCGAATCCCTAGTCCATCCATGATCTTAGAGCAGATCCTCAACTGAAGGAGGAAAATCCTCAACTTCCCCAAGGATATCTCAATTGGTTGAGCCTCTCCAAGGCTATATAAACAAGCTTTCTCATGGTGAAAGGGGATTGGAAAGGGAGAATCACACCAAACTTATGATCTCATAAGTGGTGTTGGAACATAGATGATTTGAAGGAAAGATACCTATGATCTCATAGGAGCAATCAGTGAAGCTATCGTCATTCGGATTGTGGATATTTTGAGCAAGGGATAGATAAGGAGGACTTGACAGGACTTCTGCAATTCACCTATTGCTGTAAGTAATGTTTTTTCCTCATTAATATGATTTTCTTGGCCTGTTTCTTTCTAATTCATGTTCAATCCCACATGAATTTGTCTCTTTAGTAGATAGATCTATTTAGGGATAACCTTGATAGAGTAGGAAGTGGTCATACTTTGTTTGTCTACGGGATTCATCGAGGAGCGAAAGATTGGAGCTCAACTCAGAGCGTGCAGGGACAAACACCGGTAAAAGGTACTTCTTTTCTCCCTCCTCCTCATACACTAGTCCACCTAGATCTAAAAGGAAGTCAATGACCATGATAAGCACTTTCTGTCTTAGAGTTAAGAGTCTATCTCTTTGAGGCAATCTACCTGTCCGTAGGGAGATTTTCCTACAATAGAAACTGGCGACTTTGCTGGGGAGATTGTGGGTTCAGGTCCCATCATGATCACCAGGATCCAAGTAACCAGTTACCGTTAATAGCACTGGGAGTGTTGATGAGGTCAAAAATATTAAAATGAAGAATCCAAAACCCAAATTCCCTTGCAGTCTTTGTAAGGGTGACCACTTTCTGAGGGATTGCCCC
>JASDQU010100883.1:462807-483552 GCA_032191745.1 Picea mariana
CTTTCTAGATTACAGTACAGGTTTGTGGTCGGGACGTTCCTCAAATGTTGATAGATGAAGGTGTGTCCGTTAGTATTTTGTCCTCTGTTGCTTGGCATGCTTTGGGTTGTCCTCATCTGGCGTCGGTTACATAGAATCTATTGGATTTTAACAGAAGAACCAGTCAACCTTTAGGGATCCTTCCTTAGTTTCTTGTAACTTTGGGAGGGAAAACTATCTTTATTGATGTCATGGTAGTCCGAGACCCCTTGGATTTCTCTTTACCACTTGGGTGGGATTATTTCTATGCCATGAAAGATATTGTGTCCATGTTAAGCACTTTCTGTCTTAGAGTTAAGGGTCTATCTCTTTAAGGCAATCTACCTGTCCGCAGAGAGATTTTCCTACAACAGAAATTGGCGACTCCAGTGCTATTAATGGTAACTGGTTTGTTTGATTGTTTTCTTCTTAGATTCTTAGCGTGTGTTGTTTTTTTTAATTAGTGGACCTTAGGTCAAGTCAGTGTTAATGGCATCGAATCCTGGGAGTACCAATGGAGGAACCCCTTCTCCTGGGAAACCTTATACCTTTCCTTCGTTTGGAAACTTTGGTCCTCCATATGTTGCCACACTGAGTCTTCCAGGACTCACCATCGGATTACCAGTTTGGTTGTTCCCCACTCTGGTAATCCCGAATCCTCCCAATGTTTCAACTACGCCTAACACTTTAGATGTCATTACACCACCCACACATCAAACTCACATCGACTTTTCACCTTCTTCACCTAGTGAAATATCTAAAGCAAGTAGCCAGGTTGATCAGATGAAGAAGAAATGAAAAGAGAAGAAGAAGAAGAGCCCGAAAAGGACCAAGACCCCAACAACATCTGATGTTGGATCCAAGCAACCAGTAACCATTAATAGCATTGGGAGTGTTGATGAGGTCAACAAGATTAAAATGAAGAATCTGAAACCCAAATTCCCTTGCAGTCTTTGTAAGGGTGACAACTTTCTAAGGGATTGCCCCGGTCTTACCTAGGTCTTAGAAATGTGTTCCTCCATGTCATCGGCCTCTGTCGGTCATGTCGACGATACCCCGTCAACTAGTGATGTTAAGGTTGGTAAGAAGAAGAAAACAATCAAGTTCCCTTGCATGTTATGTAAAGGTGATCATTACTCTTACCTTTTTCCTCGTATGGACGAGCCTTCTTCTCTTTTGGAAAAACTTCAACTTCCAAAAGGTTATCGTAAGCTTTCCTATGACCCATCATTGGTTGATGGATTGGTCAATCCGGTTCCATCCTTGGTCAGTCCAGTTGATCAGGTGGTCAATCTAGTTTCCTCTTCGATTGAACCACAAAACCAAGTAGCTGATCCAATTCCGTCATCGATCAGCCCCACTCTTCATCAAAAGAGTGTAACCCAAGTGGTCAATTAGTTTTAATCCTCGATCGATCCAACTCTCCTGTTAGAAAGTGAAACCCAAGCGATCGATCCATTTCCACCCCTCGACCCCATTCTTCCCTTGGAGAATGAAACCAAAGTGGTCAATCCAGTTCTGTCATCGGTTGATCCCAGTCCTCCTTTGACGAGTGACAAAGTGACTGATCCAGTCCCTTCCTCGGTCAGTCCCACCCTTCATCCGAAGAGTTCCCAAGTGGTTGATCTAGTCCCTTCCTCAGTCAATCCCACTCTTCCTTTGAATAGTGCCAAAGTGGTCAATCCAAGTCCACCATTGGTCGATCCTACTCTCCCTCTAGAGAGTAAACCCAATACTGCCCATGTTTTTCTCATTAATACAGACTCTACCGTGCTTGGGGGAATTCCTCATTCTCCTGTGAAACCCACTACAAGTAATGAGGCCATCCTTTTTTATTAGGGTGCGCTAACTGGACCTCATCTTCCCTCTCACATTCCTTTCCAGATTACAGTACAGGCTTGTGGTTGGGACATTCCTCAAACACTGATAGATGAAGGTGCATCCATTAGTATTTTGTCCTCTATTGCTTGGCATTCTTTGGGTTGTCCTCAGCTTGCACTGGTTACATAGAATTTGTTGGCTTTTAACAGAAGAACCAGTCAACCTTTAGGGATCCTTCCTCAATTTCCTATAACTTTGGAAGGGAAAACTGTCTTTATTGATGTCATGGTAGTCCGAGACCCCTTGGATTTCTCTTTACTCCTTGGGTGGGATTATGTCTATGCCATGAAAGATATTATGTCCATGTTAAGCACTTTCTGTCTTAGAGATAAGGGTCTATCTCTTTGAGGCAATCTATCTATCCACAGGCAGATTTTCCTACAACACCTAGGTCAATTGAGATTACCACCTTTCGCCCATGCCAAATTCATCGAGCAAAAAACAAATACATGTTGCACCATGATGACATCCCAAAACATAAGGAAGGGTGAACGAATTGGTAGGAATGTTGGGCCCAAGCCTCAAAGATTGACATTCGTCAACGAATATCTAGAGTTTAGAGTGTCTTTTGAACAGGTCAAATGCATGGCCTTTTGCAAGAAAATCCAAGGTTTCAACATGAAACTAGGGGAACAGTTCACACTCAAGTTCGACGGGTCTTGAGAGACAATTGTAGGTGTTGCCTTCCAGGTGACAGAGGAAACTCTGTCGAGCATGATGAAATGTGGTTTAAAGGAATGCCTTTGGATGCATGGTGCTATGAAGAATTCATCAAGAAATATTGTTTAAGTTGGAAAGTCAAAATGGGCATTCCAAGTAGATATTTGCGTGAGCCCTTTTGGAAAATCCTAAGAGTAATTAGGAAATATTTCACCTATGAGGGAAGGTTTGACATAATACATTCACATCACATTAGATTGTTGATGCATTTCACAGGAAGGAGACCGTTAAATATTCCCTTCTTCTTGCACCAAAGTCTCCAAGAAATGGAAGACAACGCCTAGGCTAAACAATATTAGCCAAAGAAGAAACCATCTCATGTCTCTCTGATTAAATGCTTTGTAGTTGAGAAGTTGAGGTTATTGGGAAACAACTAGGACTCGTTTCTACTTACAGCGGGCATCCCCAAAGATCCAAAAGGAGATTTCCCTATACCCATGGAAAGGGTAACATCACACCATGTAGAGGCTGAAGCAGGAAGGGCTTCGGAGGAAGGAAAGAAATTGGAATCCCTGTCCCCCCAACAGCCTATACCTTGGAGACGGGGCAGGCCAAGGAAGAACAAGGACGTTGGGGAAACCCAAGGCCCGAGCAAGCTACACGCAAAGTCATCCATTGAAGAGTTACTCATGTGTGCCATTCGGTTGGAACCTTTCGAAGGTCCAAGTCGATAAAGATGGTGCAGAAGGAAGAGAATAGACATTGAAGGCATGTATATTCATGAGCCATCGTATAAGTCGAAGCAAGTGCAACTCGCTATTGCTGAGCTATACCAGGAAAACATGGATCTGATACAACAGTTAGCAGTGGATACCCTCGAAGCATCAACATCACAAGGCCATGAGGGAAACGTGACTTGACTCAAGAGACAACTCAGGGAAGTGCAAAATACAATCATATAGTTGTGAGAAACAGAGAGGATGTCAAAATAAAGGAATGTGAAACACTTCAAGGAATGTGGATCATCCATGGAGAATGTTCACGTGGCTCTGGCTAGCACGCCGAACAAGATGAAAGGGAACGTGATTTTTCAAAGGAAAGTGATGAATCTGAAAAAGGCACAACTGGTCTCTCAAGAGAATGTTGTCGGTATCGAAACTGCATACAAGACTAAAAACATGATTAACCGCCTCCATTTTTTTCTTCTCAGACATGGTGTGAATAAGTCACATTGATGAAAATATTTTGGCTCATGTTTTTATCAGAGTAGTCATCTTTGACTTGAATTGTTGAGTGTGAATGCTTAATAGGGCCAAGCATAAAAAGGGTGAAGGAACCCTTAAACATTTCAACACCGAAGTTAGTCATGCATCCCAAAGGACATAAGTATGGCGGGATAACAAACTTCAGGACATAAGTAAGTGTGGTAATATTCTTTCCTCATGGTTGAAATTTAAATCAACAATAAGGAAGAAATTTTACCCATTGGGTTATTTACATAAAGCAATGACTTACAAAGTAAAGGTCAAACTGTCCAAAGTTTCACAGAATAATTTAGGAAGAAACCTCTCACATTAAACATTCCTTTATATTCTTATGAAACTTTAATGAAGTATATTGGTGCACTTCACAGTTATATTCATCATACTTTACTACTATTTAACCCCACCAGTATTGGCAAAGTTTGTGTGCAAGACACTCACCTTGAGAATAAGGGAAATCATTTTCAAGAATATCCCACAAAGAAACCTTCCAAATTCCCTCATAATCAATTTAAAGGAAAGTTTCAAAGGAATGACAAAAAGACCTCCATTGTAAAGAGGGAAGAAGGAAATCCATCTTGCACTCATTGTAAGAAGAATGGTCACAATTATGAACACTGTTGGAAATTACATCCATAGAAAATACTGAAATAGTTAGGTGGAAAGGGGAAGAAAAAGACCGTTGCTATAGTGCAACAAGATCTTGGTTCTGACTTAGGAGAAGAGGAAAAGATCATGGCGATTGGAGTAAAAGGTAAAGATTCCCTTCATGCTATTTAAAATTCCAATAATGAATCTCATGATGATGAAAGAAAGAGGAATGAATTATTTCATATAATAGTTGTATCTAAGACACTAAGATAGATACATTGTTTGATCCAAGTTCCCAAGTAAAATTGATATCTAAAGCACTTGTAAAAAAGATGGGTCTTGAAACTAAACCACATACAAAGCCTTATCCTCTTAGTTGGGTGTGTGATAAAGAAAAAATTAATGTCACTAAGCAGTGTAGGGTTAGATTTTCTATTGCTTCAAAGTTGATTGATGAATTGGATTTAGATGTTGTATCATGTGATAAATGTGGCATAGTTCTTGGGAGTCCTTATATTTATGATAGAAAAGTAGTCTTCTTTCTTCATGAGAATAAATATCACCTTACTAAAGGGGGAGTGGAATATATTGTTAGAGCCCACAACATGAAGATAAACACAACACTTGTTAGTGAAGGACAAATGAAGAGACTCATAAACACTAATAACAGATATGTACTCATGGTCGTAAGGGAAAAAGATGTCAGAACATATGACGCCTTCGAAGGATGTGATCCTTCTCATAAGAAAAAATTAAATGATATCGTTTCCAAGTATGATGACATATTTCAGGAACTAGATGGATTACCTCCTAAGAGGTAAATCCAACATGAAATACATCTTCAACAATATTCTCCTCTTCCTAATGTGGGCATGTATAGGATGAAATTTGTATAGATGAAAGAAATCAAAAAGCTAGTACAAGGCTTATTGGATCAAGGGGTCATCAGGCCCAGTTCATCTCCTTGTGGTTCTTCGATCATGATGGTGAAAAATAAGGATGGTACATGGATAATGTGTGTTTATTATCAATACTTAAACAAAATCACGGTGAAACAAACTGTAGACATCATCGCAGGAATCACACAACACTCAGTGTGACGTTGTTGCAGGCAACACACAACACTCAGTGAGACATCGTTGCAGGTCCTACTCTAACATGGTGTGACAGTTTGAGTGAAAATCATCCCAGGATACCCATTAACATATTGGGACAATTTATTAATTGCTGCATGTGATCCTCATATAGGATGCGACGATCAAAAAAATTAAAGGAAAATTCGATGGTATAAACTAAAGTTTGAAGGTTTTTTTTGTCTTGTTCAAAAAAAGGGAGATGGTCATGAGTGAGGTGGAGGTTTAATAAAGGTGAAGGGTGTTTTAAAAAGGTGTTTTATTAAAAGGGAAGGTCGACCCTTTTATGAGGTATAAAATATTTATTAAATATTTCTTTTAAGAGACCTTTTATGGAATGATAAAAAGAGGATGTTTTTAAAAGGTTTTTAAAATATTATAAATATATTTTGGATTAAACCTTTTTTTTTTCCAACTGTCATTGTTGCTTCATTATAAAATCTTAGTATTATAAGCTTGGTTTGGAGTGTTTTCTGCAAATGGTGAAAGTGAAGAGTTCCAAGTTTGAGGTGAAAAATTTTAGTGGTAAGAATAGATTTGTGCTATGGAAGCTTAATATGTGAGATCTGCTTGTGCAACAAGGATTGCAAAAGTTCTTGGCTAGAAAGTTGAAGAAATCACCAAGCATGATAGATGAGGACTAGGAGGATCTGAATGAAAGATCCCTCAGTACTATTAATTTTTGTCTGGAAGATGAGGCATTTTTTAACATCGCTGAAGAGAGGACAACAACAGTTTTGTGGAACAAACTGGAGAGTATGTATATGACAAAGAACCTGCCAAACAAAATCTTCTTAAAGAGGCAGTTGTACAGCGTGCAAATGAAAGAAGGTATGCAAATTAATGATCACTTGAATGTATTCAATACTCTGATATGTCAATTAACTAATATGGAAGTAAATTTCAAAGATGAGGACAAGGAAGTTCCGCTACTTTTTTTGCTTCCTAAGTCTTGGGGTCATTTGGTCAAAAGTGTGTGGTTTAACACAACATATGCCATTGTTTATGACACTGTTGTGGCATCTTTGTTGTCTGAGGAAATAAGGAAAACATCTGGTAATGAAACCTCGACAACAGAAGAAATGGTGGTCATAGGTCGATCTATAGAAGAAGGGAATGATCAGAAAGGTATAGCCAGGTCTATGTCAAAAGATAGTAAGGGTAAGGCAAAATGTTGGTTTTGTGGAAAATCTGGGAATCTCAAGAAAGATTGTTGTAAAAGACAACTAACATCTAAAGAGGACTCCACAATAGAAGCAAATTCAGCTACAGGTATGGTTGATGAAATTTTGTCTGTATGTTGTGTATCACCACCTCTATTCTCATATAAGGTACAGTACAGTGATGGTTGAGTCACCATCAAATAATAATAAAAATAAATAAAATTGTATTTACTTTGGATTTGTATAAATTATTGATTCCATGTGAATGGGCTTATGTATGTAAGAACTGGATAGGCATGTGTACCCTTGGTTTATCAGGTCAACTATGAAAAGTCTAGACAAATATTTAGGTAGATTGAATATGTGGGGGGGCATGTGCGTTGGGTTAACCTTGGCTCAGTGAAAGATTTAATGAGTCAAATCTATTTTTAGGTCAAAGCAGATGGTTTTTTGGGTTGATGTGTTTTGGGTATCCCATGGTATTGTGGCCATTTATTTGCATGTAATGAATCCTATAAAAGGCTTGATGAACTCCATTGTAAATGGGCCTGGAGGTAAGTGGTGAAGGATTTCTTGGTCGGTTTGGCCGGATTTAGTCAAAGTTGTTCGAATCAAAAGTTCAAGGTGGAACAGTGTGTCTAGTTTAGAAAGGTGGGTCTATAGAAAGGTTGATGTATTGGCAAGTCAATGAAGTGTTTGAGAATATACGATGAAGGTAAGTTCATATCCATGGAACTTGGAAAGTTTTGCAAGGAATTTGGGATCGAATAGGTATGTTCAATAATTCCAAGTTGTAGCAATAGTTGTGGACAAAAGAGATTGTGTTATCTGGTAACTCGGTCACCATCAGTTGAAAAATATAGGAAGATTCAAGAAGAAGTATGAACAGGTCATCTGGTAATTACTCAAATGTGAAATTATTCGATTGTGATGCTTATGGATTTTTATCATATTTCTAAGTAGGACCTAGATCAAACAGGTAGATATTTGATATGGTGATGATGTTCAGGGGTGTAGATTGTGGGATCCTACTACCCACAAAATAATAATGGACAAAGATGCAATGTTTGATGAATCTCCTTTTTATAAGGGGATGTATATGGAACAACTAGAATAGTTAGTTCAAAATCGCAACAGGATATTTGTTTGCAAACTCAAAAATCATTAGATGGCCTGAAGCATGCTAGGAAAATGGTACAAGATGTTTGATTCCTTCAAGGTGAGACAAATTTTACAAGAAGTGAGTATAACCATTGTGTTTATGGTATATTCATTATCTTGGTGTTATATGTTATGCTTGTTGCAAGCACAAGCATGGTTGAGATAAACACGTTGGCTCAATTGGTTAGGATGTTTGTTATGAAGGATCTTAGAGAAGGAAAATAAATCTTGGGCATGCAAAATACACAGAGACATGAAATATGGTAAGATTGGTTATCATAATAGAAGTATGTGATGACGATACTTAGGAAATTCAGTATGAATAATGTGAAACTAGTAAAATCACTTTGGCTTTCCATTGTAATTTCTCTTTAGGTTGATTTCCTAATTGATGAAGAAGAAAATTGTTATATGTCTCGAGTATTATATGCTAGTAGAAAATTTGATTATTGTGATGGATAACTGGTCATCCATTCACATGCAGTTGGTGTTGCCAATAGACACATGGAAAAAATAGGTTAGGAGCATGTAAATCGGTGCTTTAAACACAAAATCACATGTGTCACCTACAATTTTTGCAGTGATTTTTTCTATGGTTATCATTCATGAGATTTGGACTAATGCATTGGTCTATTATATAGGTTACTGATGGAGACCCTATGGTCCATGGTGGAGTGAATCGTGCACGCATGCTCATGTAACGCTATTGTTAGAGAAGTTGTGGAGTTGTGATGGTGTTTGGATTCTCTTGCAGGAAAGGTGATGGATGAATTAATTAAGGGTATGATATATCAGGTAAATTGTTGTCAAGGTGGAGATTGTTGGAAACATGCCAATGAATTTCCTCATGCGGTCACATGCACATGCATGCAATATAATTATGAATTGTTCGTGTAACTGTGTGATCTATTCATGATCAGTCTATGTAACTAAGGGATAGATGTTATATATACGAGCATACCCATAGAGGTAGAGGACAATGCGAGTGCAAGAGAATACATTGTGCGAGGAGAGGATGGTTGTATATCTATGAAGGCTATTGTAATTCTCCCTTGAATAAGAAGAAGACTGATAATTATTGCCCATGGTTTTTTCCCGATTTGGGTTTCCACATAAATCATTATGTCAAGTGTATTATTGATGTGCTTGGTTTTATGCATGCTTGATATTTCTTAGTTTATGTTCTATTATAGATGCTATGTTTTTCTTTCGTTTTCTAACAAGTGGTATTAGAGCTTAGATTTGAATGAGTAGAGTGCAAAGAAGAAGAGAATTTGGTCATTGGATCGAAGATTCGAGTCAATCTGACAGAAGTGGAAGTGAATAGATGAGGACGAGTTTTATTACATCGTTGCGGTTCATCCATGTGGCATAGTGCGAAGATAGCACACAAACTTACCAAATTTTCAAAAATTGTGGAATTGTTGCGGGCCGTACACATCACACAGTGCAACAACATCACTGGCAACACATAAAACTCAATGCAACATCGTCGCAGGTCCCAGTCTAACATGGTATGACAATTTGAGTGTAAATCGTCCCAGGCTACCCATTAACACAATGCGATGATTTCCTAATTTCTACGTGTGATCCTCATACAGGGTGCATGTGATCCTCATACATGATATGATGATAAAAAAAAGTAAAGAAACATTCGATGGTATAAACTAAAGTTTGAAGGTTTTTTTGTCGTGAGTGAGGTGAAGCTTTAATACAGGTGAAAGGGTGTTTTATTAAAAGTGAAGGTTGGCCCTTTTATGAGGTATAAAATATTTATTAAATATTTATTTTAAAAGACTTTTTATTGAATGGTAAAAAGTGGATGTTTTTAAAAGGTTTTTTTCATATTATATATATATTTTGGATTAAACCTTATTTTTCAACTATCATTGTTGCTTCATTATAAAATCTTAGTATTATAATCTTGGGTTGGAGTGTTTTCTGCAAATGGAGAAAGTGCAGAGTTCCAAGTTTGAGGTGGAAAAGTTCAGTGGTAAGAATAGCTTTGCATTATGGAAGCTTAAGATGCGAGATCTGCTTGTGAAACAAGGATTGCAAAAGGACTTGGATGGAAATTCAAAGAAACCGGCAAGCATGACAGACGAGGACTGGGAGGATATGGATGCAAGATCCCTCAGTACTTTTCATTTGTGTCTAGCAGATGAGGTGTTATTTAACATCGCTGAAGAGATGAAAACAATAGTTTTGTGGACCAAACTAGAGATTCTGTATATAACAAAGAACTTGTCAAACAAAATCTTCTTAAAGAGGTAGTTGTACAACTTGCATATGAAAGAAGGTACGAAAATTATTGATCACTTGAAATTCTTGAATAATATGAATTATCAATTGACTAATATGGAAGTAAAGTTCGAAGATGAGGACAAGGCGGTTACGCTACTCTGTTTGTTTTCTGAGTCTTGCAATCATCTATTCACAACTGTGTGGTTTAACACAACAGATGCCATTGTTTATGAGATTGTTGTGGCAGCTTTGTTGTGTGAGGAAATAAGGAAAAAATCTGGTAAAGAAACCTCAACAATAGAAGCAATGGTGGTCAGAGGTCAATATACACAAGGAGGGCATAATCAGAAAGGTACATCTAGGTCTAAGTCAAAAGACAATAAGTGTAAGGAAAAATGTTGGTTTTTTGGAAAATCTAGGCATCTCAAGAAGGATTGTTGGAAAAGAAAACAAGTTTCCAAAGAGGACTCCACAATAGAAGAAAATTTAGCTACAAGTACGGTTGATGAAGCTTTGTCTGTATGTTGTGTCTCACCACCTGTGTTCGCATAGAAGGTATACAGAGGTGATGGTTGAGTCACCATGAAATAATAATAAAAAAATAATAATAATTGTATTTACTTTGGAGTTGTAGAAATTATTGATTGCATGTAAATGGGCATGTGTCTATAGGACTTGGATAGGCATGTGTACCCCTATTTTATCAAGTCACCTATGAAAAGTCTAGACAAATGTTTAGGTAGATTGAATATGTGGGGGGGCATGTGTGTTGGGTTAAACTTGACTCAATGAAAGAGTTAATGAGTTAAATATGCTTTTAGGTCAATGCAGGTGGTTTTTCAGGTCCATTTGTTTTGGGTATCCTGTGGTATTGCGTCCATGGATTTTCATGTAATGAATCCTATAAAAGGCTTGGCGAGCTCCATTGTAAATGGGCCTAGAGGTAAGCGGTGAAGGCTTACTTGGTTGGTTTGTCCAGATTTGGTCAAAGTTGTTCAAATGAAAATTTCGAGGTGGAGCAGTGTGTCTAGTTTAGAAAGGTGGGTCTATAGAAAGGTTGATGTGTTGGAAGGTCAATCAAGTGTTTCATAATATACAATGAAGGTAATTTCATATCCATGGAAATCGGAAATTATTGCAAGAAAGTTGGGATCGAATAGGCATGTTCAGTAATGCCAAGTTGTAGCAATAGTTGTGAACAAAATCACTTGTGCTCTATGGTAACTCGGCCACTATTGGTTGTGATGCAGGAGCATCATCAACAAGCACACATGGAGGGAAAACTCTACACCTCATCCCATCTTTGAATCATTCTAGAATCTTAACCGTTGGAGTTTCCTGCAAATCTTTTTGAAATGATCGAAAACTGAAGAAGATCAAATGCTTGGGACATGAGTGATCACGAGTGAGCTAGGAGTTTCAATCCTATTCTTGAATGTAATGAAAATTAAGTAGTAGTTAGTTTTTATTCTAAAGTATACATGTAGTCGAGCGGGGGACCCTAAGAACCCTATGAAATAAATAGAGGTTTTGTATGCCCGAATGAGGTTGCTGCAAGTTAGTAGAAGTTTGTTGTGATTTAGTTGCTGCCACAATTTGCTATTGTTTTATCATAGTTGTAGCCATTTTACTTTAAATGAATATAACAGAGGAAATTTGATCCAAGGCATGGTGTTGCTACAGTTTACAATTCCCTGTTATTCTTGGTTTCATGAATGAATGAGTTATGTTGTTGAATACATGAAACTGTGAAATATCTAGATATGTTTATTTTGACTCAAAAGCTTAGCAGAGATAAAAGTGAAACTTCCCTTTGCAAGGAGTGCAAAGAGACTACCGCAAGGTGTGCACAGTCTCTGGAAGAACTTATGTCTTTCTTGAGAACGTATTGCAACGAGTGCATAGATTTAAAAAATGACTAAGTGTCGAGAATGAGACTGCGAAGCGCAGGGAGTGCATAAAGAGATTTCATTGGAAGAAATCACTAAGCCCAGATTTCATCAGAGATTCTGAGTTTGCAAGGAGTGCATCATAATAAAGCTTAGGAGAGACAGTGACCAAGAATCAACAGAGAGGAGGAATTTTGTTTAAGGTTGAAAAGTGATGACTAAGACTTGTTCAGAGGAGTGATATTGTCCTAGGTTGTCGGATATGTGAAACGTTATGCAGTTGTTAATTATGGGTATTTTCAAGGCTTCATAGATCAGAGGATTCAAAGTATCGAGGAGACAAAAATCTTGAAACCTGAAAATATGAAGTAAATACAGACCGTCAGTTCCAAAAGGACATGTGGTGATAGATCACAAGCTTAGGACCAAATATTATGGGTTTCATTTGATATTTGAAATTCCCAAAACCTAAAGTCCAAAGTGAATATGGTCTGTCATATCGAGAGGGATGTGTGGCAGAAATCTGCACACTTTGAGAAAAATAAAAAGTTAATAGTTGATATTTTTGAAGCCCGAAGACTCAAAAGAATCACAGTCATCGATCTATGGGAGACACGTGTCAGTGGATCACGAGCTTTAGATTAAAGCAATTGGAGAAATTTGAAGGTTGAGATTTGAGATTTCCAAATTCTGAAATCCCAAAATAGTTAGAGCCATCAATTTGAGGAGGACACATGGAAGGATATCTATCATTGCGGAGAAAGTGAAGTTTGAGAGTTGAAAACTCCAAAACCTAAATCATGAGCGTTGATTTGAAAGGAGAAGATCAAAACCATTCATCAAGTGGTCGCACTTGAGATCACAATATCAACAGTCACACTGCATTACGGGGATAGAAAGTGCTCGGAAATTAAAAATATGAGAGTGGGCCACAACTGGAACCATAGTATTGGAAAAGGGAGACATGTCAGCTGGAGGTGAATTGCGGGGAGAAAAGTGGTGTAGCCTTAAACGAATTTAGGTTTCACCCATAATCACTTGTTTACGCGAGGACATATCCCAAGGTCACATATGGGAAATAGCTAATGGAAGAGGATCTAGCGCCTGAAACTGGAAGTTTAGTAGTGCGAAATGAGAGGTTGTGGGTGCCATAGAACCTACGCCAGGAGACTAGAAGGGACTGCGTTAAATCACAAGTAAGACCATTAAAGTTTCATAGAGCCAATTTGTCTCTGAGAATCGAATATCCTTGACTGGGATTTCGAGTAGCTCGAGGAGAGAAGGGGGATCTACATCAAGTTGTATCAGAGCTTGATTTCATCTGTAGATTTCAGGCAAAGGAGACAAAGGAAATAGTTTGATACCATCAAGTGGTATCAGAACCTGAAATTGTTTTTAGGAAGCAAGAAAGAGCTCTAAGGTGTACTCCGTGTGTGAGAGACAGTAAGTGCAATGCCACCAAGGAAACGTGTGGAGCTAGCTTTATCCAATCGTGCTATGGAAAGAGAAATGAGAGAGCTTTGTGCAAGATTAGAGGTGATGGAGGCAGTGCAAGGGAGGGAACCTGATGGTGGGCACATCAGTAATGCAGAGAGTGAAGAAGTAGAAGTTGAAGAAGTTGTGGGAGAAAATGTTGTCAAGGAATGCTTTTTGAGAGAAGTTGTTAAATTGGGAGCTAGAGCCAAAGTAGACATCGCAATGTATGAAGGCAATCTGGATGTTGAAGAATTGTTGAATTGGATAAGATCCATGGACAAATATTTCGACTATGAATATGTCGATGAGGAGAAAAAGGTGAGACATGATACCACTAGATTGAAATGGCATGCAACATTGTGCTGGGATGAATTGTAGGCTGAGAGGAGAAGAAAAGGAAAACATAATATAAAAAATTGGGACATAATGGTGACCAAGATAAAGGCTAAATTCATGCCCAAATATTATCAGATAAATATGTTCAAGAAGTTACAGAACCTGAGACAGAAGGGCATGACAGTGAAAGCATACACAGAGGAGTTCTACAAGCGAAATATCAAGACTGGACAGCGAGAGAAGGATGAGGAAAAAATTTCCAAGTATATAAATGGCATGAGGTATGAAATCCAGGATGAAATCATCCTGATGTTAGTGAGGGTAATAGAGGATTATTATAATATTTCTATGAAGGTAGAGGAGAAGTTGGCTAGGAAACAGAGTCAACAAAACAGAGGTAGAAGCCCAATCAAAGTAAAGGGAGTTTCCCATGATAAGGCACAAAAATCCAAAGATGGGATTGAGAAACCACACAGTCACTCAGAAAGAGGAGGAACTTCCCGAGGAAGAAAAGGTGGTGGAAGACATTCTTCTAGAGGAAGAGGAAGAAGCAGAGGAGGAGAAGTAAGGTGCTACACATGTGGAAAGACAGGACACATGTCTTGGGAATGTTCCGAGAAGAAGAAAGAAGTAGGAGGTGAAGATCATATTTCTGAAGCATAGAAAAGGAATGTTGAAACAAAAGGTGCATATGATGGAAGATCTTTGATGTTGAGGAAGGTTCTCTTAAAACTAGAATCAAAAATTGAAAAGCCAGTGCAGAGGAACAATCTATTCAGGACATCTTGCAAGACAAAAGATAGAGTATGCAAGGTGATAATTGATAGTGGGAGCAATGACAATCTAGTATCCATAGAAATGGTGGAGAAATTGGAGATGGTGACAACTCCACACCCAAATCCATACAAAGTCTCATGGTTGAAAAAAGGACACCAGGTAATTGTCACTAAACAATGCCTCGTTGAATTTAAAATAGGTGGATATAGAGATGAAACTTTGTGTGATGTGATTCCCATGGATGTATCTCATGTTTTGTTGGGAAGACCATGGTAGTTTCACATAAATGTTATTCATGATGGGAGGAAGAATACATACACCTTGGAGAAGAATGGTAGGACACACATGTTGCTACCAATAGGAGAGAAGAGAGTAAAAGAAGAATCCATCACAAGCATACTTCTCATGAGTGGGAAGGAACTCCTAAGAGAAGTCAAGAAGGAACAAGATATGCAATTTGTTGTGGCGAGGAAACCTATATTTTTCCTTACAAGTACTTTGATGGATGATTTTCCTGAAGAATTTCAGGAGTTGTTGGATAATTTTGTTGACATAATAGTGGGTGAGTTTCCTAACTCATTTCCACCCATCATAAGTATCAACCATCATATTGATTTGATACCAGGAGAAATCCTGTGAAACAAAGCAGCATATAGATTGACCCCTCAAGAGAATGAGGAGGTAAAGAACCAATTCTAGGATTTGTTAGACAAGGGTTTGGTCAGCGAGAGCTTCAGTCCATGTGTAGTACCAATTGTGTTGATTCCAAAGAAGGATGGAGGATGGAGAATGTGTACAGACTCAAGAGCCATAAACAATATCACCATCATGTATAGATTTCCTTTTACAAGAATGGATGACTTAATGGATTGTTTAAGTGGAGAAAATTTTGTTTCTAAGATAGATTTGAAAAGTGGGCATCACCAGATAAGAATGAGAGAAGGTGATGAATGGAAAACAGCCTTTAAGACAAATGAAGGGTTGTATGAGTGGCTTGTTATACCATTTGGCTTAACAAATTCCCCAAGTACTTTTATGAGATTGATGAATGAAATACTGAAAGATTTCATTGGAAAAATTTTGGTTGTATATATGGATGATATATTGGTCTTTAGCAAGACTAAAGGGGAGCATTTGGGACATATGACATTAGTGATGAGGATACTACAGCTAGATAAGATTTTGATAAATATGAAGAAGTCCTCTTTTATGAAGACATAACTCATTTACTTGGGTTTTGTGATCTCTTCAAATGAATTGAAGATGGATCCAGAGAAGGTGAAAGAAATCAAAGAATGGCCCTCACCAAGGAGTATGTTTGAAGTGAGAAGCTTCCATGGATTAACAGTTTTCTATTGGAAGTTCATCAGGGATTTCAGTGGAATTTGTGCGCTAATAATGGATACAGTGAAGAAGAGGAACACATATTTTAAATGGACAGAGGAGGCCGAGAGGAGATTCAATATATTGAAGGATAAGATAACAGAACGACCAATTCTTGTCTTACCAAATTTTGGAAAGACATTTCAAGTGAGATGTGATGCAAGTGGAGCTGCAATTGGAGAATTCTTGAGCCAAGATAATAAAACAGTTTCATACTTCAATGATAAGTTGAATGAGACTAAGAGAAAGTACTCCACATATGACAAAGAGTTTTATGCCATAACTCAAGCCTTGAATAAATGGAGGCACTACCTAGTTCCAAAGGAATTTGTCTTGTATAGCGATAACCAGTATTTACAATTCATAACTAGATAGGAAAAACTAAATCAGAGACATGCAAAGTGGATCGAATTTATGAAGAATTTTACTTTTGTCATAAAACATATTTCTAGAAATGATAACAAAGTTGTTGATGATTGAGCATGAGATGTTTGATTCTGCAGGAGTTTCAGGTGAAGACCTTAGGGTTTGAACACCTTAAGGAAATGTACAGTGAGGATCCAGATTTTAAGGAAGCATACGAAGCATGTGAAAATCCCATGCTGAGAGACAGAAGCTAGTGGGAAGAGTATATGATTCAAGAGGGATTGTTGTTCAAGGGAAATTAGTTGTGCATAAAAAAATGCTCAATGAGGGATAACCTTTTTAAGGAAAAGCATAGTGGAGGATTGGTTGGACATTTTGGCCATGATAAAACATTTGCACAATTGAGCAGTGCATATTACTGGCCAGGTATGAGAACATAAGTGATAAAGTTTGTGAACAGATGTAGAATCTGCCAACAATCAAAAGGTAAAAGACAAAACACTGGATTGTATCAGCCATTGCCAATACCAAAGAGGCCTTGGGATGAAATAAGCATGGATTTTTTGTTGGGACTTCCAAGAATAAAAAGAGGATGTGATTCCATATTCATGGTGGTGGATAGATTTTCAAAGATGGCACACTTTATCCCATGCCAGAAGACTAGTGATGCAACACATGTTGCAAATTTATTTTTCAAGGAAATTGTTCGTCTTCATGGATTACCAAAAAGTATTGTCTCAGACAAAGATACAAAATTCATTGGTCATTTCTAAATAACATTGTGGAAGAAGTTGGGGAAATTTTTCCTTCATCTCAACTTATCACCCTCAAGAAGATGGAAATACTGAGGTGGTTAACGGAAGTTTGGAAAACTTATTGAGGAGTCTGGTTACTGAGCATCATAATTAGTGGGATCAGATTCTACCACAAGCAGAACTTGCATACAATGACTCATCAAAAAAGAGAACTAAAAAGATCCCATTCCAAATACTGTATGGAATGCATCCAAGAGGAGTAGTTGAATTGAGAGACTTGCAACATAGTGAGATCATAAGCACTCAAGTAGAAGGTTTTGCTGCAAAAATGAAGAAGCTCCATAGCCATATCAAAGAGCAATTGCAGAACTCTAGCCAAGAGTATAAGCGCAGAGTTGATCAACATCGTAGAGAGATTCAATTTGAAGTAGGAGATCAGGTTCTGGCATATCTCAATAAATAAAGGTTTCCAAGAGGAAGATATAACAAGTTGAAGATGAAGAAGATAGGGCCATTTAATATCTTAAGGAAGCTTGATACAAATGCCTATGAGATTGAGTTGCTAGATGATGTGGGCATATCGCCCATATTCAACATATCATACATGTATCCTTACAGGGAAGATGACATAGAGAGATCGTAAGATCAAGAGAAGATTCAGTGGGAGAAGAAAATGCTTGTAGTAGAAAAATCATAGATGGAGAAGATCGTTGATCAGAAGATTGGGAAGAAGACCAGGAGGAAGACCTATTTTGTGTTAAATTTGGTAGCAACGATAGTCATTCTCCAATGAGAGGCCATATGGGCCACCGTGAGGCTAGCCAGGGAGATTTGGAGAATCAGCTAGTCTTGTGAGGTATTGAAAAAGGCCAGGGGGAACATACAACCTCTATGAGTCAAACCAAAAGTCAGGACGAATGAGATGTTATGTGAGCCTAATGACAAAGTCTGGGGGAATGTACAACCTCTGTGAGCATAGACAGTCTAGTGAAAAATTCAAGGGGAATGTACAACCTCTATGTGCATAGACAGACTAGTGCAAAATTCAAGGGGAACATACAACCTCTGTGAGCCTAGTCAAGCCTTGTGAGCCATGAGCAAAAGTCAAGGCACCTAGAAAAATTTAGGTTGAATATTAAATTCCTATGATTTAGAAACAAATGATATTCCTAATATTAAAAATGATATAAATGTATTGATCTAGTGTGTTGGCACGTGTAACATTATCCACCATGAAGAGATTTTCGAATTGCCTTGTAAAGAGTCGAGTTGTAATTGAAGTCTCAAGTCTAGTTCTATTTTGGAACTAAAGTGTAATGTTGAGTTGTAACTGATGTCTTAAGTCTAGTTATATTTTTGAACTAAAGTGTAATGTGGAGTTGCAACTGAAGTATCAAGTCTAGTTATATTTTCAAACTAAAGTGTAGTGTTGAGTTGCAACTGAAGTATCAAGTATAGTTCTATTTTCGAACTAAAGTGTAATGATGAGTTGCAACTGAAGTATCAAGTCTAGTTCTATTTTCAAACTAAAGTGTAATGCTGAGTTGTAACTAAAGTCTCAAGTCTAGTTCTATTTTCGAGCTAAAGTATACCAGTCTGAAGTCTAGTTCTATTTTCAAACTAAAGTATAATGTTGAGTTGTAATTGAAGTCTCTATTCTACTTCTATTTTTGAACTAAAGTATACCAGTCTCAAGTCTAGTTCTAAGTTTGAAATAAAGTATGAAGTTGATTTATGATTAAAGCATGCAAACATGTTACTATTTTGAGTCTCTCCTCTTCTCCTCTTCATCCTATATAAGCATAGGTCGACCCCTCTCTTCAACACAATTTTTATATGCAGGTTAAAGGAGAATTAATAGAGGAGTATATCAGTCATAAAGAGGCAGCATACGAAAGCAACATATTAGTGTTGTATATCAGCAATAGAGGCTACATATCAGAGGCATGTATCAATAACATATCAATGATGTATATCAACAATAGAGGCAGCATATTAGAGGTGTATTTTAGCAAGGTCTCCTAGGTCTTTGTTAGGTCAGAGTCATCTTGGAAAGCTCTTTAAGAGAAGAACATTCATGGTGGATATTTGTAAGTGGTCTTACATTATTAATGCAATAAAGGAATATCATTTGTTGGGGGTTTTCTGCCTATACAAGGTTTCCCCAGGGTATATGTGTTGTTGATGTGCATTCTTACTTATCTACATAGTTATTTTTATTCAGTTATG
This sequence comes from Picea mariana, assembly GCA_032191745.1. Taxonomy (NCBI): domain Eukaryota; kingdom Viridiplantae; phylum Streptophyta; class Pinopsida; order Pinales; family Pinaceae; genus Picea; species Picea mariana. Next base: position 482,132 of record JASDQU010100883.1, read on the forward strand.
ATTTGGTATTTTTTAAGTGTATTAAGATGGAATCAAAATGTTGAAGAAAATAAAAGAATTAATATGCATAAGAAATTAAGATCATAATTTAACATGGTATCAGAGCTTAGGGTGTGTTAAATGTGTTGAAGTGCAACAAGAGGTACACACATATCCAATTTAGCTTGATTAAGTTTCTAGTGTGAATTCCATGGAATCCTCCATTTCAGTCAGGGCCGAGCATAGGGTCGAAGGAGATACCAACTTCAATGTGTGGAATCTTTGGATAACAAATATATTGAAATAGTATGATCTTGAGAAATATGTGACCATAGTGGTAGAGGAACCCACAAATAATGCAAGAAGAGAAGCCTTTAGGAAGAGTCAAGAAAAGTCCAAGCAAATCAACTTTGACTCATTAAAAGACAATATAATTCCTGGAATGACTTCATTAATGACTGCCAAGGACTGTATGGATACCTTGGTGAATCTGTATGAGAAACATGCTCCAAGTCAGAAGAGGACACTTAATCACAATATTAAGTATTTGAATATGGAGAAAAGTGAATTAGTGACATATTTCTGTTCCAGGATAGCCCAGATCAGAGATCAACTTTTGGTCATAGGGGTGATAGTGGACGATGAAGATTTAGTGTAGGCCATTTTTTACAGTCTTCCTTCTTCATGGGAGACCTTCTTATCCATTGTAAGTGGGAGAGAGATTCAGCCCATGTTTGAGAGGTTATGGCATGATTTCCTCCATGACGCAGACCCCTTTCCCTCGGGTCGAGATACGCACAGGATCGATATCCTTTAAATCCGCAGAACCGAATTAGTTCTTTCGGGCCCTCACTGGAACCCCACGAATTCGATCCACAGGTCCTTCACAGAAACTCCACTGGCACAAGAAATGCACCAGGCATGAGTCTTCACCTCCACAAGGCCACCAGATATGACCACGGCCTTTTCCAAAAAGGGATTTTGGGTTTCATGACTTCAGGTGTTTCAACACCAAGATCCTCGGCTCCTTGTCATCAAAAGTGTCGAAAATCCAAACCCTGAAATGCCAAAATGTGTGACCACAACCCCACTCCAAAGATACATCATGTTTCATGACTTCAGGGGTTTTCAACTCAAAGTGCCCTAGCTCCTTGTCCTCGGGATTTCTGAAATGCCAAACCCCAAAACTCTGAAATGTAGAACCTTGAAAGGATTGTGAGTGACAAGCTCCCCACTTGGATCCTGTCCACGTGACCCTATGCTGTGACCCGGTGCTATTCCTCTGAATGCTTTCAGTTTTTTGTGTTTCAGAATTTCACGATTCCAGCCACAACAGTTCTTGACCCTTCAAACTCCCGGGTCCCGGAATGCCGAAATATCGAACCCCGAAATGCTGAAATTCCACTCCAAAGGGAGATCAACAGCTGTGAGCCTCCCCTGAT
>JASDQU010100883.1:488364-504621 GCA_032191745.1 Picea mariana
TGGCCTTCGTCTTTGCTGCGAACCCTATATCCTCAGCTCCCTCCTGTATTCTAAGGATGCTATCCCTCCTGAGATTTTTCAAATCTAAAACCTCAAAGGTTTCTCAACCTCTACATTCATTGTAGGGTCCCTGCACACAATTGTGCTATCCATCCTGAACTTAGTCAACTCAGAAAACATTGAAAGGTTTCTCAATCTTTTGCTCCTCTTGGCTACTGCTCTGTGCGCAAAGGCAATGTTCCTCCTGAGCTTCTGAACTTGAGACAAGTTTACTTTGAGTGCAATCCTTGTGTTATTCCTTGTGAGCTTAAGAACTTTAGACAAGTTCTTATTCACACACTCCTTGTGCTGCCAAGTTTTCGGATAACTCAATTCAAAGTATTTCTTGCAAATAAATGTTTCATGCCCCCCTATCATTCTTTTGATCGATGCACACCTTGCAGAGCCTTTCTTCACAGAGTATTCAACAACCCTATGAGTTTCTTCTCTTCAACACTTCCCTTTCTTCAGAACTCTAAATAGAGTTCTTTGGCGCAGTCTATCCACTCGCTCAATGCCCTCCTGGCAAAGTTCTACAGAACCTACAGACGTTATGTCTTCTCTGTGCCTTCCTATGCATAGTATCTCCTTCAATGTGTTCAATAACATTGAGGCTTCCTCCTGAGTCTAAGACTTCCTCTGGTGCACCCTCCTGGCACGTCTCTGTCTAAAATTTTGCAAAATTCAGAAGTGCACTGGCTTACAGAACCCGCAGTGTTCCATCATACACTCTCTTGCATGAAGCCACAAACAACCCAAACTTGAAATCAAAGAAATAAAAAATAGGGAAATCTATCTATCCATGAAAATGCATACCTAACATACATCTACTATCATCACACATAAAGACATTCATTCATGAATTCATAAACACATGAACAACAACATGCATGAAAAATTGCTCTGTTTGTATTAATCAAGAATGCCTGATTACAATGTGCTCAAGCTCGAATTGCAATAGAGTCTTGACTCTCCTCTCTTCTCCCTATTCTCTCTCTTCTTCTCTATCTCCTATCGCCCCTTATTACCTATATATACAAAGGATATTTTTACAAAAGGGGGATCCTTGAGCGCTTTTCTCCATCCTCACTAACTCTCATTAATTTTACAATGAATTACATTGAATGATTGTCTAGTCTGAATTGGATCTAGATCTCAGCCTTACAAAACATTTAGAGGCCAACTAACTATAGCCTGCATACAAGCATGGTGTTGGCTCTACCATCCTTAAAACAATCAATACATTTAATTCAAATTTTAAATTTGAAAGTGAGAGGGTTGCACCTCTCCTCTCTATTGAATGCACACTTGAAGTGTTGGTTGGCTAGTGCTTGATGGCAAGGAGTGATGCTCCTGCATCATACTCCTCAGCTGCAAAAATCACGAGCTCCTATTCATGAGCTTCCTAGCACCATTGTTGAAATCCACCTGGATCTGAAAGAACTCTCTGGAGCTGTCCATCTACTCCACTGCTTCGTTGCTGCTGCATATGTTCCCTTCTGCTGAGCTTCTCGTTGCTGATAGTCTCTGCTGCTGAGCTCAACATTAGCCTTCTAATTTCTTCAATTATCTCGTCTAGCTACTCCCATGGCTGGCTCTCCTTTTGAAGTATGCTCCACTGAACTTCTTCCCTGCAAATGGGTAGATCAACTAGATCTCCCCCGTCATCTTCTTCCTCTCTTGTGGCATTGAGTTACCACTCTCCTATAGATTCCAATTCTGTAATCCTATCACTGAGCTGCTACTCAGCTTCCTTTTCTAACATCTTTGTATCTTCTATTTCTCCTGCTGGTATATTTCCAGCTTCCTCCAGTCGCTCCTTGGGATGGTATTCTCCCTCTGTCTCCACCCAGATGTGTTGGATGTGCATGCCCTGCACCTTCATCCTTCTCTCCAAGGCTTCAATCTCTTCACTTAAAACAACAAAATCTATGTTGTCTGCTTCCTCCTCTTCTTCTTCTGTAGTCTCCAGTACTACAATTTCCTTCTGTTCGACTCTCTGGCCAAAAATTTTGAGCCATTCCAGTGAACGCTCATCTTCTTCTACTGCACGATCTAGTGCTGCAGTCATCTCCCTCTCAAATTCCTGGCTGAAGACTTTGATCCATTCTTTTGAATTCTCATCTCCTTTGTCTCCTTGGGCAAACGTCAGTGTCTCCTCCACTTCTTCCTTCATGACAAGTTTTTCTGGTTGTCCTCCTATTGTTGTTGTATCTGCAACACCTGCTATGGCCTCAACTGGGTTGCTTGGAAGGAATACTCCAATTCCCCCAATAATCAGAATGCCCTTCTAATTCTCTCCTGTCATCACTCCTTACTAATTTGAACTCTCCTCTGAGTTAATGAGGCCTTCATATTGTCTCATCTCTTTTCCCCTACCCACCTAGTAATTTGGTAATTTTCTACTACCCACTTGGCAGTCTATGAGATCCAGTGACCTCATCTCATTGCCCACATGGAAATATGAACTTTCACCACTTCTCCCCTGGCAGTATGCGAGACCTTCTACTGATCTCTTCCCATTGCCCACCTGGCAACTCGAAAGTTCACTTATGCCCACCTGACAGTTTATGAGATCTTTTGCTAATCTCATATCATTGCCCACCTGGCAATGTGAATTTTTCGTTGTTGTCCTCTTGATAGTGTATGATATATTCCAGTGATATCATTCCATTTTCCACTTGGCAATTGGAGAATTCATCTCTGCCCTCTTGGCTATTTATGAGACTTGAAACTAATCTCTCTTCCTCATCACTGAGATTCTTCCCAATCTCTGGTTCACAGATATGAACCATGTCCTCTTCATCTCCGAGGATTTCAACATACCTCAGCCACTTCTTCAACTCTTTTTGTTGTTTCCTGACCAACAACTTTTGAACAGGCCATTTTGCTTTCCTCCTCAAAGGCCATTCATACACCCAATGCAACTTTGCATCCTTTTGCATACGCAGTACAAGATATTCCATTCTCACCCTTATCTCAGTGATTTCTTTGTCAATCTCTACTTCACTCATCTACTGGTGGTTCTTCTTTCCACCATGTCCATGGCCTTCAATAGCCATCTTCTTGTTCCTGTCTGCCCTCCTGGAAAACTTGTTGCTGCACTCTGCAACAATCTTTCTTTTTCTACTCTGCCTCCCTCTGCCTGCAGTCTACAAACAAAAAGTGGCTCTGATACCACTTTTGATGCAGAACCCCTGCCCTCGGGCCAAGATTCGCATACGATCAATATCCTTCAAATCCACAGAAATGAATTATTTCTTTGGGTCCCTCACTGGAACCCCATGAATTCGATCCACAATTCCTTCACGAAAACTCCACCGACATAAGAAATGCACTAGGCGTGAGTCTTCACCTCCACACAACCACTAGATATGACCATTACCTTTTTCGAAAAGGGATTTTGGGTTTCACGACTTCGGGGGTTTCAACACCAAGATCCCCAGCTCCTTGTCATCATAAGTGATAAAAATTCGAACCCCGAAATGATGAAATGTGTGACCACAGCCCCACTCCAAAGATACGTCATGTTTCACGACTTCAAGGGTTTTTAGCTCAAAGTGCCCTGGCTCCTTCTCCTAGGGATTTCCAAAATGCCGAACCCCGAAACTCCAAAATGCCGAACACCAAAAGGCTGGCGAGTGACAAGCTCCCCGCTTGGATCTTGTCCATGTGACCTTGTCCCATGACCCGGTGCTATTCCTTTGAATACTTTTGGGTTTTCACATTTCGGTATTTTGCGATTCTGACTACAACAGTTCTTGACCCTTTGAACTCCTGGGTCACGAAATGCCGAAATATCAAAGCCCAAAATGTCGAAATTCCACTCCAAATGGAGATCAATGGCTGTGAGCCTCCCATGATCCAACGGCTTCTGTTCTTTCAGAATTTTGTGGGTCAAGAGTCTCGACTCTTTCCCTTTGTATCTCCTAGTAGCCGAAATGCCGAAATGATAAAATATCTCTGCTGAGAGATCAACGGTCCATGTTCCTCTTGGACCAATGGCTATGATCCAACTGGATCAATGACCCAATTCCTTTTGGGAATTTTTCTGAAACCTTGACTTCTTTCCACGTGTCCTGCTTCTGGATGGTCACGATGCTTTTGGGATTTCGTGAGTCCTCACCTTTGCATATACAAGGGTTAAACCTCATGCACCTTCTCCTGGATCTGATGGCTATTGGTCTGTGCACCCAGATCTATCAGCCCAGATCTCTTTCTTTTGCACACTCTCTCCTCCTATTTCCTAGACATGAAACTCACTAGTCCAGATCTTTTTTCTAGTACCCAAATCAATGATAGTTGTGCTCTCCTAAATTCATGCTTCTTCCTTCCCCTTGGAGATTTCTTGTTCCAAAAAGGCCTCGACCTTTGTATTTGCTATGAAGCTTGTATCATCGGCTCCCTCCTGTATTCTAAGGATGTTGTCCCTCCTGAGCTTTGTCAACTCTGAAACCTCAAAGGTTTCTCGACCTCTGCATTCCTTGTAGGGTCCCTACACACAACTATGCTATCTGTCCTGAGCTTGGTAAACTCAGAAAACCTTGAAAGTTTTCTCAATCTTCTACTCCTCTCAGCTACTGCTCTATGCACAAAGGCATTGTTCCTACTGAGCTTCTAAACTTGAGACAATTTTACTCTGAGCACACTTCTTGCGCTATTCCTTTTGAGATTAAGAACTTCAGACAAGTTCTTATTCGCACACTCCTTGTGCCGTTGAGTTTTCGGATAACTCAATTCAAAGTATTTCTTACAAAGAAATGCTTCATGCCCTCCTGGCATTATTTTTCTTATTGCACACCTTGCAGATCCTTTCTTCATGGATTATTCAGCAACCCTGTGATTGTCTTCTCTTCGACACTACCCTTTCTTCAGAACTTGAAATAGAGTTCTCTGGTGCACTCTATGCACTCGCTCAATTCCCTCCTGGAAAAGTTCTACAGAACCTACAGACATTATGTCTTCTTTGTGCCTTCCTCTGCATAGTTTCTCCTTCAATGTGTTCAACAACCTTGAGGCTTCCTCCCGAGTCAAAGAATTCCTCTGGTGTTCCCTCCTGGCATGTCTCTATCTGAAATTCCACAGAATTCAGAAGTGCACTCTATGCGCTGGCTTACAGAACTCGTAGTGTTCCGTCATGCACTCTCTTGCATGAAGCCACAAAGAACCCAAACTTGATATAAAAGAACTCATAGATAGGGAAATCTATCTATCCCTGCAAATGCATACCTAACATACATCTACTATCATCACACATAAAGACATTCATTCATGAATTCATAAACACATGAACAACAACATGCAGGAAAAACTACTCTGTTTGTATTAATCAAGAATGCATGATTACAATGTGTTTGATCTTGGACTGCAACAGAGTCTCGACTCTCCTCTCTTCTCCCTATTCTCTCTCTTCTTCTCTATGTCCTATTTCCCCTTATTTCCTATAGATACAAAGGATCATTTTACAAAAGGGGGCTCCTCGAACGCTTTTCTCCATCCTCACTAACTTTCATTAATTTTACAATGAATTACATTGAATGGTTGTCTAGTCCAAATCGGATCTAGATCTCAGCCTTACAAAACATTAAGAGGCCAACTAACTATAGCTTGCGTACAAGCATGGTGTTGGCTCTACTAGCCTTACAACAATTAATACATTTAATTCAAATTTGAAATTTGAAAGTGAGAGGGTTGTGCCTCTCCTCTCTATTGAATTCTCTCTTGAAGTGCTGGTTGGTTGGTGCTTGATGATGTGGATTGATGCTCCTGCATCACTCTAGGAGGAGAGCCGCACATATAACAGGAGCAGGCCAATGAAATAAGAGCACTCAACTTTAGCATAAAGATTCAAGGGAAAGAAGAAAGTCACTTTCTAGAAAGGCTCTCAGAGGAATCCAAACACCAAAGGTACATTCAAAGGCAAGAATATTGATACATGTAAGATTAAATTCTTTAATCGTAATAATTTGGTTCAGTTTGGTAAAGATTGTTGGTTTAGAAAGAATATCCAAGGAAAGGGAAACATCATGCCTCAACTTTTGAGGATGATGAATCCAAAAAAAATCAGAAAAGTCCTTGTAATGAGAAAGAAAATAGAAAAGAATATTACTTGGTTTCTGCCTTATTTAGTTCAGTTTTCACACGGCCAAAAACTTGGTTAGTAGACAGTGGTGCATCAAAGAACATGATAGGGTACAAGAATATCCTCTCATATTTCGAGACAAAATATTTTGCAGAGCATGCTGGTCTTGGGGATGACAAATGTTACAAGATAGAGGGAGTAGGCTCTATCTCCTTCAAATTGGAATCTGGGGCTAGACTTCATGTTGATGAAGTATTATATATTATGGGGCTCAAGAATAATCTACTATCATTTGAAACCCTTGAGGACAAGGGATATTGGGTGATATTCAAGGACATGAAGGCACTACTATGGGCTAAAGGTAACCACTTAATTACAACATAACCCATTGGATCTCGTAGTGGAGGATTGTACGTCGTGTCAAGACAGTTAGTTCAAGCATTGGCTCATATTGCAACTAGCTCTAGCGAGTTGTGGCATAGAAGACTTGGACATATTCATTACAAATCTCTTCTAGATCTACAAAACATGGTATGTGGCATGCCCTCTATTTCTCTTAGTAAAAATGAATTTTTTAAGGGATGCATGCTAGGTAGAAATATAAAGAAAGACTTTCCTAGTAGTGAAAAAAGAGCTCAGGGCATCTTAGATTTGGTTCATTCTTATGTATGTGGTCCCATGTCATCTTCCTCACTCAGTGGTTGTTTGTATTATGTCATTTTTATTGATGATTACTCAAGAAAATGTTGGATATATTTTCTTAAAGCTAAAAGTGACACATTTGATAAATTCAAAGAGTATAAAGCCTTTATTGAAAACAAGATAAGGAAACACATCAGAATACTTAGAACAAACAATGGAGGAGAGTTTGAATCTCTTCAATTTGAGGATTTCTGCAAGTCAGGAGGAATCAAGAGAGAGTTGATCGTTCCATATAACCGTCAGCAAAATGGTGTTGTTGAGAGGAAAAACATGACTATTTGTGAGGCAACAAAAGCAATGATGTTTGAGTAGGATATGCCAAATTCTTTATGGGAGGAAGATACCTCCACTGTCATGTATATTTAGAATAGGTGTCCACATGCTATCTTGAAGGACAATACTCCTGAAGAGATCTTCTTGGGGATCAAACCTAAAGTAGGGCATCTAACGATATTTGGGTGTCCTGTGTATATTCATGTCCCTAAGGAAAAGAGGACAAAGATGGAACCCTCGGGAAAGAAAGGGGTTTTTGTGGGTTATAGTGAGAAATCCAAGGCTTACAGGATTTATGCACCAGATCAATGGAAAATAGAGGTAAGAAGAGATGTGACTTTCCATGAGGAAGCCACATTTAAGAAATCCAGAGAGCTTCAGCAGGAATCAGAAGCAGTTCAGCCAGCTTCACCCTCTTCTGAAAATGAAGAATCAGATGATAAGAGGGACGAACCTCATGAAGGGACAAGTAATGAGCTCCTATAACTTGCTGAAGTGTTATAAATAACTCTTGAAGAACCTCTAGCCAAAAGAAAGCAAGGGTGGCTTAAAAAAGTAGTGCATGAAGTAGAAAGGATAGTTGTTCCCAAAGGAACTTTCAGGGAAAGTATGAGGTTGCATAGATTTGGAGGCTATGTTGTACTGATGAGCAACATTAGTGATGTCGAACCTTCTTCATTTTAAGAAGAAGATAAATTCAAGTTATGGAAGGATGCCATGCTTGAGGAATATAGGTCTATTATAAAGAACAATGTTTGGGAAATTGTGCCGAGGCCAAAAGAAAAATCAGTGGTTTCTTCCAAATGGATCTATAAGATCAAACATGAATTTGATGGAAGTGTGGAAAAGTTCAAAGAAATAATTGTAGCCAGAAGGCTTCACTCAAAAAGAAGGAATCGACTACGAAGAGACTTTTTCTCCTATAGCTAGGTATACCTCCATTCCAACTATTATTGCTTTATCTCCCATTCTTGGTTGGAAGCTACATTACATGGATGTAAAAACAACATTCTTGAATGGAAAGATTGAACAAGAGGTTTTTGTGGAACAACTAGATCATTTTATATTGCATAACAAAGGCACTCGTGTATGCAAGCTAAGGAAGGCCTTGTATGGTCTTAAGCAGGCTCCCATAGTTTGGTATGATGGGATTGATGGCTTTATTGAAAGCCTGGGATTTCCAAAAAGTGATGTTGATGCAAATTTGTACTTCAAGGTAAGAGGTAACCAACCTATTATACTAATCCTGTATGTTGATGATCTCTTTCTAACAAGAGATGAAGGGCTAATGGCCTGGTGTAAGAGGGAGCTAACCTCATAATTCGAGATGAAAGACTTAGGATTGATGCATTACTTCCTAGGATTGGAAGTATGGCAAAGACAGAGTGAGATATTTATGGCACAAGGAAAATACACAGTGGAAGTAATAAAGAGGTTTGGTATGATGGATTGAAAATCCATGTCTACTCTGATGATTACCAACTTGAGGAAGCTGCATGATTTTGATACAGGTTCAGATTTGGTGGATTCCACCATGTATAGGCAGTTGATTGGATCATTGATGTACATGATCCACACTAGGCTAGATATATGCTATACAGTGATTGTAATGAGTCAGTTCATGACTGAACCGAGAAAGAGACACTGGGTGGAAACAAATCACATCTTGAGATATCTTAGGGAGTCCATTACTTGTGGTTTGAGATATACATCTAGTGGTGGTTTATTTCTCCATGGGTATACAGATGCTAACTGGGTAGGAATCCCAATGGATTGGAAGAGTACTTTTAGATACTTCTTCAGTTTAGGATCTTCTATTATCTCTTGGTCAAGAGGGAAGAAGGGATCCATTGCACAAAGTACAACAAAGGCTGAGTACATTGCAGCAAGTGATTCTATCAAGGAAGCAGTATGGCTCAGAAAATTGGTTTATGGGTTGTTTGGAGACAAGATCGAGATGACGGTGGTTCATTGTAATAATCAAAGTTGCATAAAACTAACAGAGAACCTAGTATTTCATGACAAGTAAAAAAATGTTGACATGAGGTACCACTACATTTGAGACTTGGTTCAGAGAAAAATTTTAAAGTTACAGTACATAGCCACGAGCGAGCAGGTAGCTGATATCCTAACCAAGCCCCTAACCTTGAGACAATTTGTGTAGATGAGAGGTAAGCTTAGTGTGGTTGAGAATGACTCCCTCACTGAGAGGGAGTGTTAAATTTGGCAGCATCGATAGTCATTCTCCAATGAGAGGCCATATGGGACACCCTGAGCCTAGCCAGGGAGATTTGGAGAATCAACCAGTCTTGTGAGGTATTGAAAAAACTCAGGGGGAACGTACAACTTGTGTGAGTCAAACCAAAAGTTAGGACGAACGAGATGCTATGTGAGTCTAATGAAAAAGTCAGGGGAATGTACAACCTTAGTGAGCATAGACAGTCTAGTGAAAAAGTTAGGGGGAGCGTACAACCTCTGTGAGCATAGATAGACTAGTGCAAAAGTCGGGGGGAATGTACAACCTCTATGAGCATAGTCAAGCCTTGTGAGCCATGAGAAAAAGTCAAGGCACCTAGAAAAAGTTAGGTTCAATATAAAATTCATATGAGATAGAAACAAATGATATTCCTAATATTTCAAATCATAGAAATTTATTGATCTAGTGCATTGGCATGTGTAACATTATCCACCATGAAGAGATTTTCGAATTGCCTTGTAAAGAGTTGACTTGTAACTAAAGTCTTGAGTCTACTTCTATTTTCGAACTAAAGTGTAATGTTGAGTTTTAACTGAAGTCTTAAGTCTAGTTCTATTTTCGAACTAAAGTGTAATGTTGAATTGCAACTTAAGTACCAAGTCTAGTTCTATTTTCAAACTAAAGTGTAATGCTGAGTTGCAACTAAAGTATCAAGTCTAGTTCTATTTTCGAACTAAAGTGTAATGTTGAGTTGCAACTGAAGTATCAAGTCTAGTTTTATTTTTGAACTAAAGTGTAATGATGAGTTGTAACTGAAGTCTCAAGTCTAGTTTTATTTTCGAACTAAAGTATAATGTTGAGTTGTAACTGAAGTCTCAAGCATACTTCTATTTTCGAACTAAAGTATACCAGTCTCAAGTCTAGTTATAAGTTCGAACTAAAGTATGAAGCTGATTTATGATTAAATCATGCAAACAGGTTACTCTTTTGAGTCTCTCCTCTTCTCCTCTTCATCCTATATAAGAAGAGGTCGACCCCTCTCTTCAATACAATTTTGATATGCAAATTAAGGGAGAAGCAATAGAGGAGTATAACAATGATAAAGAGGTAGCATACCAAAGCAACATATCGATGATGTATATCAACAATAGAGGCTACATATCAGAGGCATATATCAGCAACATATCAGTGTTGTATATCAACAATAGAGGCAAGATATCAGAGGTTTATTTTAACAAGGTATTTTAGGTCTTTGAATGGTCAGAGTCATATTGGAAAGATATTTAAGAGAAAAACATTCATGTTGGATATTTGTAAGTGATATTACATTATTAATGCAACAAAGGAATATTGTTTGTTGGGGTTATTATCCCTGTACAGAGTTTCCCCAAAGTATATGTGTTGTTGATGTGCATGCTTACTTATCTACATATTTATTTATATTCGGTTATGATTTGGTATTGTTGAAGTGTATTAAGCTAGAATCAAAGTGTTGAAGAAAATAAAATAATTAATCTGCATAATTAATCAAGCTCATAATTTAATATTTTAAATATTTGGTCAAGTGGAAGGGGCACCCAATAGAAGATGCTAGTTGGGAAAATGAAGTTGATATCCAAAAGCATGGAAAGTCAGTGCGAGAGCTCATGGATAGGAGTCCATGAATTTTTGGCCAAAGGAATATGATGCAGGAGCATCATTAGCAAGCACACGTGGAGGGACAAATCAGTGCCTCGGCATGCCTTTGAATAATTTCACAATATTAACCGCTGGTGTTTCTTGCAAATCTTTTTTAAATGATCAAAAACTGAGGATGATCAAACACTTGGGAGCCGAGTGATCACGAGTGACCTAGGAGTTTCAATCTAGTCTTGAATGTAATGGAAATTAAGTAGCAGCTAGTTTTTTTTTTCTCAAGTAGATGAGTATTTGAGGGGGGGGAACCTAAGAACCCTCTAAAATAAATGGATATTTTGTATGCCCAAATGAGGTTGCAGCAAGTTAGTATAAGTTTGTTGTGATTTAGTTTTTTCTTAGTTTTTTTGTTGTTTTATTATAGTTGTAGTCATTTTACTTTTGAATGAATATAATAGAGGAAATTTGATCCAGTGTGTGGGGTTGCTACAGTTTACAATTCCCTGTTATTTTTGGTTTCATGAATGAATGCGTTATGTTGTTGAATACATGAAACTGTGAAGTGTTTATATAAGTTTCCATTGTTCTCTTTGTTGATTCTATGCAAGGTTTGCATACAGTGTGCAAGGAGTGCATTGACGGAGTTTATTTCAACTCAGAAGCTCAGAAGATATAAACGTAAAACTTCCCTTTGCAAGGAGTGAAAAGAGACTGTTGAAAGGTGTGCACAATATCCACAAGAACTTATGTCTTGCGTGAGAACCTGTTGCAAGGAGTGCATAGATTTAAAAATCGACTAAGTGTCGAGAATGGAACTGTGAAGCGCAAGGAGTGTGTAAAGCGATTTTGTTGGAAGAAATATGGACCGTTAGATCTAGAGGGACACATGGTAGAAATCCATGCACTTCAAGTGAAATAAAAATTTAAGAGTTGAGATTTTCAAAGCCCAAAGACCCAAAATAATCACAGTCTTCGATCTGCGGGAGACACGTGTCAGTGGATTGTGAGCTTTAGATAACATGAATTGGAGAAACGTGAAGTTTGATATTTGAGATTTACAAAGCCTGAAATCCTGAAATGGTTAGAGTCATTGATTTGAGGAGGACACATGGCAGGAGACATGTCATTGCAAAGAAAGTGAATCTTGAGAGTTGAAAATCTTGAAACGCGAATCATGAAGTAAATCACGAGCGTTGATTTGAAAGGAGAAGATATAAACCATTGATCAAGAGGTCCCACCTAAGATCGCAAGATCAACGATCATGCTGCATTGCGAGGATAGAAAGTGCTCGAAATTTAAAAATATGAGAGTGGGCCATAGCTAAAACCATGGTATTGGAAAAGGGAGACGTGGCAGTTGGAGGTGAATTGTGGGGAGAAAAGTAGTGTGGCCTTAAACCACTTTAGGTCACACCTGCAATTGCATGTTTACGCAAGGACATAGCCTGAGGTCACATATGGGAAAGAGATAATATAAGAGAAGCTAGCACCTGGAATTGGTAGTTCAACAGCGCGAAAGGAGAGGTTGTGGGTTCCATAGAACCTGCACCATGAGAATAGAAGGGTCTGTGTCAAATCACTAGTGAGACCATTAAATTTTCAGAGAGCCAATTCGGCTCTAAGAATATAAGATCCTTGACCAGGAGGTCGAGAAGCCCAAGGAGAGAAGGTGGGTATGCATCAGGTTGCAAAAGATAGGAAGATTCAGGAAGAGGTATGAACAAGTCATTTGTTAATTACTCAAATGTGAAATTATTCAGTTGTGATGCTTATGTTTTTTTATCAGCTTTCTAAGTAGAACCCAGATCAAACAGGTAGATCTTTGATATGGTGATGATGTTAAAGGGTGTAGATTATGGGATCCTACTACCCACAAAATCATCATTAACAAAGATGCAGTGTTTTATTAATATTTTTTTTATAAGGGGATGTATATGGAACAACTAGAACGGTTAGTTTAGAATTGCAACTGGAGATTTGCTTGCAAACTCAAAAATCATTGTATGGCCTAAAGCATGCTAGGAAAATGGTATAAGATGCTTGATTCCTTCATGGTGAGACAAATTTTGCAATGATTATAACCATTGTGTTTATCGTATATTCAGTATCTTGGTGTTATATGTTATTCTTCTTGGTGAGATCAATAGGTTGGCTCAGTGTGTTAGGACGTTTGTTATGAAGGATCTTGGAACAAAAAAATAAATCTTGGGCATGGAAATACACAAAGATAGGAAATATGGTAAGCTTGGTTATCACAACAGAAGTATGTGGTGAAGATACTCAGAAAATTCAGTATGAATAATGTGAAATTGGTAAAATCCCTTTGGCTTTCCATTGTAAATTCTCTTCAGGTTTATGTCCTAATTAATGAAGAAGAAAAGGGTTATATGTCTTGAGTATTATATTATAGTAGGAAATTTGATGATTTTTGTTGGAAGCAGGCCGAAGTGGAAAGAAGGATGATCGTGGAGAAAGAAAATGTGTAGAAACAAAAGTAATAGCTGGAGGGAAACACAACACTTGCGCATGCAAGAAAGCATGCACAAGGAAAGTGACAACTGGAAGGAAGAACAACAAACATGCATGGGAGGAAGACCTAATGTCAGTAGGGTTAGGGTTTTTGTAATACATTGTAAATGGCTAAAGAGCCCGATAGATAAAAAAATATAGATAGGATGGTACGATAGAAGGTACCCATTTTTTTTGTTGTGTAAGGTTGGTTCTTGACTAGTTTGTCTTTGTATTGTTCATACCGGATGTGTATGAGTCGAAGAGATAAGTGATATTGCGATGAACTATTTTGTAAGTTGTTGAGATGGAACAGAGGAGAAAAGGAAGGTTTGAGGATTACATCGCAGGATGTGGAGCTTGGTGCGATCTAGTTTGCCTCACATAGATCTTACTCTTCTGAGGGTAATTGTAAGCGCGCGGCACTGGAGATGAAGAACTACCATAATAAAAGAGCCAAGAGACAAATATTTGTGGACATAGCCTAGGCGAGGTGAAAAATGGTAATGCCTGTGTAATATGATGAATGCATGTGTGTCTGTAGATTCTTTTAGCAGTTAATGGTTGTGCTTAATGAATGAGTTATTATATTATTATGAAATATGTGGCATGTTAAGGGAATAACCGTGAAAACAGTGCAAAATCGTGAACAATAGAAATATACAGTTATAATTTATAGTAGATGGTTCTAAATACTAAACCCCTATCTCATACTCAATCCTAGGTTGTAAACACCTGAGTATTACAACCACCCATTTAAAGCTATCTCAGGCTCGGGTGAGACTGCGCAGCACATTCTATTTGTTGTGTTGCCTTCTGGTTCACTAGGAGGGCCGATAGTTTTAGAGGCTTTGTTGGAAACTCGAAAGACATGAAACCTGGGCCAATAACTCAGATGCTCAAGAATAAGTAAGAAATAACCAACAAATGGTTATGTTTCCATGTTGGTAGGAATGAGAGAGGACTGAGTAGGTGAGATAGACTGAGTGAGAAGAGAATGAAGAAAAGAAGAGAGAAATGAGCCACTAGAAGGGAATGTTGATACTGTGGAACCCCACTAAAGAAGAAATTGAAGGTTGGTTCAGAACCAAAGAGATAGAGTTTGCACAGAAAGACAATAGAAACCCTAGAAGCACACCTTCAAAATATATGGACAAATATGTGTTTACTGATTTACACGAAGTCGTTTTCTATGATTTTCCGCATCTACTATAGGAGTGGATACTAAGGGTGAAGGATAAGTACCCAACGAACTAGATTTGATAGCTAGATTGGACTCCAGTACAAATTGAGCAACTACAACAGGCAAACAACAAATTCACCCACGCAGTAGAATTTTGGCTTGACAGTATTGTTGCAGGGTTTATAACAGAGTTTGCAGTTGACACAACGAAGTCATACAGCACAACAGAGAAAGAATTTCTATGCAGACATTGAGGAAGGTACATTCTTTCACTATATACTTCTATTAAGATACTGTTATATAACAAAGGTGTAATGACAATGGAATCAGATAGCTAAACTTCCCTGCATGCATGGGGGAAGGGAGGAAGCACTGACAAAGAGGGGATAAATGGAAGGAGATAGAGATAAAGGCAAGAAGGAGGAGGAACCCTTGGACCTGATCATGATGGATGATGACCAGATCAATTGGTGCTTGGCGTCATCAAGAAAGACGTGTAGCGGAGTTTCGTACCAATATAAGGTAAATACCAAGAATAGAGTCGTAGTTGTGAGGGAAGGCTTGGAGAGTGATGAGGAAGAGGTAGAGGATCTCCAGATTGTGGAGAAGATTGAGGAAATACTGCGGGAAACATATGAAAGGAAAACGATAGGTCCGAGAACGGGAGAAGAAGGAAACCATCCTATCCATATTAATGTCAGTGTGGAACCCATAAACCCATGTGAAACTAATACACCAAAGAGAACACCACCATTTAGACAACCGAAGTTCGAAGGAAGGCCGACAGCAAGAAGCACATCTACACAAGGAGAAATAATTGGAGGGGCCAATTCAGGGAGCACTAGTCCAGTATCTACACCGCACGAAGGAGGTAGTAGTTCAGTATTTAGAATGGAAGGACATGATCCCACTATTCGATTACCAGAATTTTGGGGAGAAGCAACAGAAGACCCTGAGAAACATTTGTTCATTTTTGCAAATATATGGGAAGAAAAATAGATCACTGATGAAGATACCAAACTCGCGTAGCTAGCAATTATGCTAAGAAACCACACACTAGACTGGTACATGAGTCTAGACACAAATAGTGCCCCTAGAATGACAAGGACACTAGCCGACATTAAGAAGTTACTGATTAATGAGTTCCAGAAGCCGATCTCAGAGGATCAGTACATGAACGAGATGATAGAAATCAGACAGAAACCAGGAGAATCTATATGGGATATTGATCAGAGATTCAAGCGATTGAAGGAAAAGCTCAAATACGTTATGACCGATATGAAACATCGACACCTGTTTTTCAACTCACTACTACCACAGTTAAAATATCCTTTACGACAAGAGAAGTTTCAGACGTAGGAAGAGGCTCTGTAGGAAGCCTTGCAACTGGAAGAGAATCAGTACTAGCAGACAGACCCAGCTATTGATGAACTGCACGAGAATTTGAAGAATCTAACATTTCAGCTAAAGAAGAATAAGAAAAAATACAAATGAGAAGTTGTTTGGTGCACCACATGTAGGACAAAAGGACACCACAAGAACGAGTGCCCAACATTCATGCAGTATATGGAAGGAGGTATTCCAAACCCATTACCAACGGGAGGGCTATGGTGTGAAATATGCAAGAAACTGGGTCAC